>JAZKJV010007655.1:142500-428952 GCA_037367405.1 Ottelia alismoides
AATTTTTGGAGCATGGATGATATTTCTTATAAATGAGATACAAGCACAAAAATACTTTTACGAGAAAGGGTATTTTTGTAATTAAAAGTAAAGACGATGGCTACAGTGCAAATTAAAAAAAATAGTACAACCAAAATTTAAAGTTTACGGACTAAATGAAAATTACAAAACACATGATGGGATTACTAGAAAATCACCACCTCACATGGGACAACATGTGAGGTGACATGGCAAGGACACAAAAGTAATATTAAATAAACTTGAGGCATTCCTTGCAATTTTCACACAAAACTAAAAACTAATTAAACATTTTATAGGACTAAAGTATAAAGATAAAATTAAGGTATAAGGTGTAAATTACCCCCAAGGCAACTGATTAATCTATGATTCATCGCCTTCAATCTTTCATTTTGTCTAAAATCCTTGGTAAAATGCATGTAAATATCCACTAATACTCATTAATTAACATTTTAACCATAAATGTTAATATTATATATTTAATACTTATTTTACCAAAATAAAAGAATAAAGATAAAAAAGAAAATAAAAAGAATAGAAAGATGGACATAATTATGTGCAGGTTGATGCTAACCCTGAGACCAAGTCAATATTGACGTGGTCGGCAAAATAAATAAGTAGGGGGATATAAGGATCCTAACCTAAAAAAATATCCGAAAACAGAGACAATAAAAATACATTAAACATATTTTCCACATTATAAATGTTTCACCTACTTTATTTATCAATAATAAAATTACAAATCAAAACATTTCCTTTACAAAAGTTGTTCATAAAAATATAAATTAATTTAGAAAAATATCAGAAATATTATTCAATATAAAAATAATTAATCATCATGATGCTAAAAAGTCGTAAAAGCTAACTTCTATGGTTCATAACAATTTATAAAATAAATCCAAATGGACCAAACTCACATTTAAACTTCGTTTTATACTTAATATTATTTATTAAAATATCAAAAAAATATTAGAATAAAACATGCAAGTTTGGGCATTTGGGCCTCGTTGTATATATGTATTATACGTAGAAACTTCCTGTATTTTAATTAATTATCTATAAATCCTATTAACTTAATTTCTTTTATAAAATTCTTTTAAAAGTCTATATAAAATTATAAAAAATATAACTTAAGGTAAAATGCCAATGAATCCCGAGGCCATGAAGCCGTTACCTAAATTTTCCTGACCTCATAACTCGGCCATATGGACTCCGAACTGGGCAAACTCAGTCTTAAAGTTCATATTATTTAATTGTCTACAAAATGACACTGATTTTGTTAGAATCAGAACTAATATGCAAAATGTGGGTTTCAGGGCCGTGTTGATATATTACTTTCTTTCCTTTCCCGATGTTATGCGAAGTCGACAGACTTCCGACTCCAGATCTTCTCTGTGACCTAGTAATATATATATTTATACATATACACAGATATATATATACATATATATATGTAGATATATATGTGTGTGTGTATGTGTATGTGTGTATATAAGAGGGGCTCATCTCTAGCACCTCCTTTAGAAGGTGGGGGATAATGTACCGTAACTTATATTATTCTATAATATATTAATACTCTATTCTTAAATAAAAATAAATAACAATTAATTAATTAATCAACTAATTAATAAACTTACTTATTTTTTAATTATTATTTATTTATTAATTTAAGTAAATATTTAGTTATATACTTAATTAATTTATTAAATTATTTATTTAAATAACTCCTTAATTAATTACTTAATCATCTATTTAATTATATCTCAATTAAATAATTTAATCTAATTATTAATTTAACTCATTATTAATTATATTAATTAGTTATTTAATTTAATTTATTTTTAAAAATTCTTTTTCCCTCTCTTACTTTCCCCTTTTCCCTTCTTCTTCCTCCCATTTCCTTCTACACCATCGCACCAACCCAACTCCGCCTATTCTTCTCCGTTGTCAACCGCTCTAATGGTTGGTCGTTCCTCCAACCACTCCGGTGACGCTACCCGTCGGTGGTGACTGCATCTGCTGCCTTGCTACCCACTCAATCTCATCATATAAATATACCCTAGACCTCCTCCATCGAGCTTCCATCGGCCATTTGCTTCTGGGTCCAGTGAGCTCCACCTTCTCCGGGAGTCGTAGGGCTTCCGAGATCGCCAGTGTTGCAGCAAGGAGTAAGGAGTCCAACGTGATCGTCGGTGTCGAGGGCTTCCTCTATCGTGCAAATCCTCCCGTCGCTGCTGCGGTCGAGGCAAGGACCCCTGGAGTCGCTTCTCTAGATTGGCTTCCATAGGCGATAATAATTTCATCCATTTCCATTCCCCAAACACATCTTGTATTTTCACTTCAGAATAGGTTTGTAGATCTTGTTCTCCTTCTCTACCTTTTCTCCATTCGATTTCTCTCCTCCTTTATTTTCATTCATGTTTCGATATGAAATCACAAGCATCCTTCAACTCATCCATTATCATCCAGATCCAATCACTTCGTCACCTAAACTTCGATTTGTGCTAAATTGAGCCTCGATTCGAAGAAAATCAAATGTATTTTGTCACTTGTAGGTTCAACGTCATAGATCTAGATAACGTCATTGTCAATGAACCTCCATCAAGCATTTGAAATGTCTTCTCTGTAATGAGCATAACAGGTCCCATCACCTAGAGATCAAACGAATCACACATTGAGCGAATCTGAATCGAGAATACATGACCTGGGGTCTTCAAATTCTGTATCACTTGGAGAGGCACGAACCATCACCGATTCGATGAGAGACGACCTAGAGCACGTGTCGCCTCGAAGCATCTTCGTCTGGAGCTAGATCCAACCGAGTTCTTTGTCCCACCGCTCAATGCGATTTGCGTGCATTACACATGATTCCCTAGATATTTAGGGCCTTTTACATCAGGACCCTCCGAACTTTTTTGTTATTTTGAGCAGGTCCCTGCCAGGCTGGTACACGTGAAGCAACACGTGAATCTGGTGATTTTGCGTGGAACACCCTCGGAGTTTTTGCTTTTCACAAGAGAATCCCAAACTTCCTACTAATTACATCTGCACTCTTACACAAATATTATTACTATACTTACCATCTACATAATAATATGAAATAAAATACAAAAATATAAAAATATAATAAAACATGTATTAATACCCTATATTTTACTATACACAGTATTAAAACAGTTTAAAAAAAATAAAAAACATTTACTATTTTTGGTATTAAATAAATCATTTCAAAGTACAAAATAATAACAAACTCTAAAAATCATAAAAAATATAAAAACACTCTTCAAAATTTAATAAAAATTACTTTTAGTATAATTTATTGTATTTTACATATTAAACCAAAAACAAGCTAAAAATTATTAAAATCAATAAAAAATCAAACCACATAAAAACTTCAAATAATCATAACTAATTCAAGAAAAATCATAAAATACATATGACCTGTCACTTTAAAGATAATGTCACATAAATTCTAAAAAAATAAAATAAAAATATTTTCTTATTGTTTACCATTTTAAAATAGAAAATACTTCATAGTTTCGAATAAAAAATTCATTACTCACATTAAAAATAATATAAAATCCATAAACATCTTCAAAACTTCTTAAAAAATTATAAAATCAGTAAAAACAAATAAAAACATAAAAATAATAAAATAAATATAAAATAAATATGAAATCATTATCTAAAAAATAATACAAATTACAAAAGAAACTGAAAAACTCACAAAACAATATATATTTCAAAAAAATCAAATAAAAATAAAAATGCCTAAAATAAATAAAAATTAAGATACCCTTTAACCTTAGTTTTTTGTAGTAACCCTAGCTTCCAATAGTTTTCCTCCTTTAGTTCGACAGTCCCATACTTGACACTATACACATCTTGTTTAGGAGTATAAATAAAAAAAATTTGTTAAAAATCCATCGGCCATTACAGCGATAGTGGTCTATTTTTAGACAACTCGATCGAAGTGTTTTTCAGTTGATGACGTTGTTGGGAGACAACTCTAGGGGATGCCATAGACCTCATGTTTAGGGTTTTGTTTCACAATCTTAATTTTTTTTCTATTTTCACGACCTTTTGTTTCTGATTTACACAACACAGGTCGAGCCACACAACTCAGAACCAAGGAGTCATCGATTTTTTTACCTTTTGTAAACCCTTGTAAAAAATATAAAAAGGATCAAGGACACTTGCCCATTTTTCTATTTTTGTAAAAGGGGTCTGATAAGGGCATCTCGGCTTGTACCTTCCTTCGTTTCTTTCTCGGGGTTTGTTTTGCCGAGTGTTGTGCACTTAGGGGAGCAGAGCACCCACCGCGGCTTTTATCATATCGGTATTTTATTAATGATTTTCTTGCGGCTTTTTCGAGGCTAGGTGCTTGCTTAGGTTTTTCGATTTTTCTCTACTTGCACCTCCGTAGCTAGTTTTAGGACTGGCAACCTAGGTGCATGCTTACCTAGGATAAAAATAAAAAGAAAAAAATCGTTAGACGATTCCTTGAAAATACTCAAAAAAAGTGATAACCGAAAATTAAAATAGGGACAAATAACGTATTTGACCATAAAAAGAAACGTAACAGACTCACTAGTATTGGGAGAGCAATCCCCAGCGAATGAATTGTAGGTACTCTTCAGATTTGTGAGTGAGAGACGACCCTTAAGGTAGAGCCAGAGTCTGAATTTCTTTCTTAATACTACTTAGTTCATACATTTAATTACTTTCTCTTCAATGGGGACTCTCGAGTAGCCGGAAACAGTCCAAGTTTCCTTAGCAGAGTGGGAGGTTTAGAGGACCCCGTAATAGTACGGTCTTCAAGTAACAATGGTTTCCAGAAATGGTTCGTGCTTACTCCCATACTAGCTGAGAATAGGTGATTTTCTGTAAGAATTCGAGACAGTATTCCGGGGGAAGTTTCAGGCACCTATTAGCTCACGCTAATCTGTTAAAAGACCTGTTTGCCAAATAACCCTAAAACTGAAAAGATAAATGACCAAACTTTTATAGTTATCACCAGGTTGTGTTGATGAATCCAATGTTTGCTTTGTTTTTGAATTTGCTAGTGAGTCCTATCTTTCAAATCAATGAATCGATCAGGAGTCATCTGTCTTATCAAGATGATGGGTCGACGATCTCTTAGGCTGACTCTTACGGCACCGCTTCCACGCATACCTACTCGTCCATCTAGGTCGGTTTAAGAGAACCCTGTCTTTGAACACGAGTTATCTCAATCTCCTCCTTTAATCTTGTCCCTCAGGTCGGTTCAAGAGAACCTCTTGTTTGAGCCGGATTTGGGACATCTTCCCTCTTCTAAGTTTGAACTCGACCATGGATGTTTCTCTCAATCACTATATTCTTCTCCACCTCTGATGACCATTGCACAACTATATATAAACTTATTAGAGCCAGACATGGACGCATTCTCCTTCCCAGAAACAATTCCGAGTGGGAAGGTAGCACAGTCGCATAATGCTTTGAAGATTCCAGATCAAGCAACAATCAATGCTAGTCTTCTTGTTCACTTGAGATTATGTAGACTTAGATTAGGAAGCAAGACCTTTTGATGACCGAGAACCGAGCTGAGTTACGACAGTTGAGAGAGAAGAGATATATTTTAGAGGATGATGGGCCAGATAGATAGGAGACGATATACACAAAGCATGTACACACGATGAGATAGCTTCACTCACCTAGAGCTTCTTCTGCTAGTTGGTGGATTCTACTTCCCCTTATTCTTGGATCATTTGTCCTCACACCTGAGATTATTCAGATTTTACCAATCTTTCATGGACAATTCATTGAGGATCCACATTTACACCTTTGAGAGTTCGATATGATCTGTAGTACAGTATATGACTCTAAAGTTGATGAGGATACAATTCAGATGACAACATTTCGTTCTCCATGGTTGATAAAGCTGCGTACTAGATGTGGCATTTAGGGAGTATAATTACTACATGGGAGAAACTTTGTACTGAATTCCTGAGCAGATCCTACACCATCGGACGTACGAATGTTGCAAACTCTCCCATTACCAGTTTCACCATGTTAGGGAGTGAGCCGATCAACGAAGCATGGGAACGTTTTCGAGACCTGATTGATAGGTGTCCCTACCATGAGATTTATAAGGCAAGCTTTGTTCATAACTACTTTGGTGGGTTGACACCTGACATGCAAGGGTTGGCGAGTGCAGCATGTGGTGGCTCATGCTTTTCGAAGCATGAGGATGTTGTCTGGGATATTTTCGAGGAGATGGCATCTCATCATGTCACTTTATCTCAGATAGACTCTTATACTCAGATGGAGTCACATGCATTTTTTCACCAGTCTAGCATGGCACAAATTGAGGTGGGTCCATCGACACTTACATCTTCAGAATCTTCATGAGCTGAAATAAGGATTCTTAACCAGAGATTAGACCACCTAGAACATTATGAGATGAGATGCCACTAGTTACACAAGCTCGATAAGATCGACGGGCTTGTAAGGAGCATTAGTTACCTGAAGAACAAGATTAAACAAATAACATCTATCCCATCTTAAAGGTTGCCAGATGATTCATCCGATACACAATCTCCAGTGTAGCAGATACATTACCTTCAATTGGAGCATGTGGCTGAGTCTCGTCTAGAGTCGTATTTGTGGATTTGTGTTGCTGAGTATGTAGACCCTAGGTGTGGGACAATTTGGTATCAGAGCAAGGATACTTCGATACTCCATAAATATGATTCTTATTCGGTATTAGAAATATAAATAATGTACAACTCTTGAGCATATACAAGTCCAAGGAGACTAGTATATTCATTTCCATGTCCACATGTCTCTCAAAGTATAAGGAATAAAGAAATGCTATAGTTCTTGTACATGACCTTACTGCCATGAGTTGATCCAGACGTGGAATGGTAGTTGGACCTGCTGGTTTAGGCCATTTAGGGCATCCAATTACGTCAGGAGCAGTTACAACATAGGCTCCAGGACCATTCTAATCCCTCCTATAGACCTTCAGCGGAGAAGCCATAATCTCTTTCTCAGCAGTTGCCTCAATAGTTCTCAGATTACTCATCCAGTTCTCTAGGGCACTCCTATGAGAACTTGGCCTTAGATGATCTTGCCTATGGAATCACCAGTCAGTATGAGAATAATAGGCGAGATATGGATGAATTCAAGCAGCAGATAATGGATCTCATACTAGATCAGACCACCACACAGACTCAGCAAATAGACCCTACTCCTCAATCACATACATCACTTGATGATGTGAATAATGTTGATTTCATATATCTGAAGAGTGGTAGAGTTCCAGCTGGTGGAGGCTCAGCTATACCTGATATAGATGTATTAGTACATGATGCTTTCGAGCTAGTTGAGCATGATGCAGATAGTAGTACTAATACCATTAGCATCCATGATGATCTGGATGGTGGTGTTGATGCCACCAAACCTGATGATCGCGATGCAGAGATAGATGTGTTACCATCTCTCATACCTAGTGAAGAGGAGATAAGAGTACAAAGAATTGGAAAGAGGAGGAGGTCCAGAAAATGAAATAAAGATAAACAACTGATTCGTCTACTTATGTGATCAACATAGGGATAGTCCTTGTTATCCACAAATACTTTCTTCTTTCTACAATACTCCTATTGTATAGACTGACAAGGAGGATGTACAGATTCCTTTTCCTCAAGTACTCTGCTTAGGAAAAGGCGATAAAAAAGAAAATACCAAAAAGATTCAAATGTTAGATCTAACGAAAGAGATGCTCGACAAATTCACCATTCATCTCACTCTTTCTGAATCCTTGTCACACATCCCTCTTCTACAAAAAGTTATAAAGGAGCGAACTACAGTTCGCAGAAAGAAGAGGCAGCACAATCATTTCTTAAAAATTCATGTGCTAACCAAGGAGACTTGTCACGCCATCCAGAATCATCTCCTAGCCAAACGATCAGACATGGGAACACTGTACGTTAGATGCAAGATCCTCGATCAGACTTTTGATCGTACTATTTTAGATAGCGGATCATTGATTATTCTCTTTCCATCTTCCTTACTCGACAAGTTCGAGTTCGGACCTCTTCGCCCTAGCAGAATGGTCTTGCTGTTTGCTGACAGATCGGTCAAGAGGTTGAAGGATTTAATTTAAGACATTATCATCACTATTCAGGGTTTGCAATTCCCAGTGGACTTCATCATGTTGGATATGGCGATCCCCGAATGTGTGACCGATACCTCGATCATATTAGGACGACCTTTTCTGGCGACACCTAAGATCTTTTCTAATTATGGTACACAGAAGGTGTACTTTCGCATCCACGGTGAGAGTATACATATAGAGATGATCCAAGACCTCAGAGCCAAATCAGAAGAGTCAGATCTAGCATTTGAAGATGGAGCTGATAGTCATTAGGATTGTGACTTTGTGTGCAGACTGATGATGAGGCCGTCTGGGCCGAACAGAGTACATGATCTTTCATCACATCTTCAGGAGAGTCTAAGTTTTAGATACTAGATGATGGAAGACTGGATAGCACAGTCCTGGAGCAGGTACAGATAGAGGTTGAGGCAGACGTGTCTGATGATGATCTTTCTGAATTCCATTCTTGTTGTTCAGATCATGATCCCTCTGATGTAGACATGGACTTTGATTGTCAGATGTTTGATGACTACTTTCCGCGTCTCATTTCAGATGAGCCTACAACAAGCCTGGAGATCGAGCCGGTACAACAAAGTCAGCAATCAAATAAGCAGTCTCTAGTTCTTTGTGAGTCAAAGCAGGATGAGTTTACGCATACCAACCTAGTAGCCTATACCCAGGTCCTAGTCAGACCAGCTCGTCCTATTCCTTCTCCCCCTGAGTCTAAACCTCTACCTTAGAGCAAGAAATATCGATTCCTTACCAGAGAGCCTAAAATGTTTCCTGTCATCATTGCTTCCGATCTGACTGATGAACAAGAATCCCATCTGATGGAGATTCTTGAAAAGAACCGCAAGGCAATCGGGTGGTCAGTAGCTGATCTCCATGGGATTAGTCTGGCTCTTTGCTCTCACCATATTTTTCTCAAGGATGACGCCAAACCATCTTGTCAGTTTCAACGTAGGCTGAACCCGAATCTTTGAGTGGTGGTTATAAAGGAAATATCCAAGTGGTGGGGCACCTATTTTATCTATCCCATCACTAACTCCAAATGGGTTAGTACTTTACATGCGGTACCCAAGAAGACGGGTATCACTACAGTGATAAATGAGGATGGAGAGGAGATTGCTACCCGAGTACTGACTTCTTGGCACGTCTATGTGGACTACAAACGTTTGAATCATGCGACTAAAAAGGATCACTTCCCACTACTGTTCATTGATCATATCATCGAATGGTTGGTCAGGAAGAGCCATTATTGCTTTCTCGATGGGTACTCGAAATATAAGCAGGTGGCCATTGAGCCTGAAGACCAAGAAAAGATGACTTTCACATGTCCGTTTGGAATGTTTGCTTTCAAATGAATGCCCTTTGGATTATGTAATGCTCTGGCTACATTCTAGAGGTGCATGCTTTCTATTTTTACGTACATGGTGGGAAACTTCTTGGATGTCTTCATGGATGATTTTTCGATCTATGGTGATTATTTTGATTCCTGCCTTTCTAGACTAGACCACATGCTTCAGAGGTGCATGGAGTTTAACCTCGTTCTTTCTTGGGAGAAGAGTCATTTTATGATGACTCAGGGGATGGTCCTTGGTCACATCATCTCCAACAGGGGCATGGAGGTGGACCCAACCAAGGTAGATATCATAAAGAAGCTCAATCCACCGTCCAATCTGAAGCAGTTACGGTCTTTCCCTGAGTATGTCGATTTCTACTAATGTTTCATATGGTACTTCAGCAAAATTGCTAGACCGTGTTTGATCTTCTCGCGAAAGAGACCGAGTTTATTGTTGATGATAAGTGTCTTTCGGCTTTTGAGACTCTCAAGATCATGGTTGTAGAGGATCCTATTCAGCCACCCGATTGGTCTCTCCCATTCGAGATCATGACAGATGCCTTTGATTTGTCGTTGGAGCTGTATTGGGACAGAGGAGGGATGACCTTCCATACGCCATACACTACACTAGCAAGACTTTGGATTCCACCCAGCAGAATTACAAAGTTACAGAGAAAGAAATGCTAGCCATAGTATTTGCCTCAGATAAGTTTGGGTCCTACATCTTAGGATCTAAGGTCACCATTTTCACTAACCACACCACCATCAAATACATAGTGAACAAGAAGGATTCAAAGCCGCGTCTTACCAGATGGATACTTCTACTCCAGGAGTTCGATATTCTGATCAAGGATAAGCATGTAGTTAATAATGTGGTGGCAGATCACCTCTCCCGATTAGAAATACCCGAGACCGCTGAGTTTGATGCACCTATTACCGAGACCTTCCCCGACGAAACAATTCTTGCTATAGCCTCGCTGCCATGTTATGTCGACATTACGAACTTTCTTGTTGCTAAGAAAGTTCCACAAGGTTGGTCCAGATAGACTCTTGAGACTTTCCTCGCGAAAGAAAAGTCTTACCATTGCGAGGATGTGATCCTTTATCATGAAGGAGTGGATTCCGTCTTGCTTCGGTGTATTCCTCAAGAGGAATACCATAGTGTCCTCATATATTTCCATAGATTAGAAGCTGTTGGACACCATTCAAGGAAGATGACAACATAGAAGGTGCTTCAATTCGTCCTTTGGTGGTCTATGCTCGTTGCGGATGCCAATGCGTTCGTAAAGAGATGTACTTACTGTCAGAGAATGGGTACTTGTGAACATAAAGACATGATACCGATGCAACCGATTCACTTCTGTGAAGTGTTTGATGCATGGGGTATCGACTTTATGGTCCCATTCCCTAAAAGATAGATATTTGAGTATATTCTTCTAGCTGTAGATTATGTGAGTTTTTGGGCAGAGGCTATTCCTGCCCGAGCCGTTGATGCGAACACAGTTTGTAAGTTCCTGAGAAAGCATATCACTACATGGTTTGGGGTCCCTCAAGTTCTGATATCAGACGGGGATATCCACTTCATTAATGACAAGGTAAGAACACTTGCTAAAGAGTTCAGAATAGACCATAAGGTTTCCACTCCATGTCATCCTCAGACGAAGGGTCTAGCTGAAGTCTCGAATAGGGAGGTCAAGACGATCTTGCATAAGGTTGTTCACCCAGACCGAAAGGATTGGTCGCAAATTTTGGACTCGGTTCTTTGGACCTATAAAACATCTTTCAAGACTCCATTGGGTACATCACCCTTTCGACTCATTTATGGCAAGCCATGCACTTACCTGTTGAGATCAAGCTTCGATCATTCTGGGCAGTGAAAGAAGTGATCTTTGGTCTAGATGATGCGGGAGATCAGAGGCAAACAAAACTGGCAGCCCTGGAGGAAAATTACGACACGAAGCCTTCTCGAGTAGCATGCATTACAAAGAGCGGATGAAAGAGTGGCATGATGTTCACATCACCCACAAGTAGTTTGAGTCTAATCAGATAGTTTGGCTATTCAATGCAAGACTGAAGCTATTTCCAGAAAAGCTTTAGAGCAAATGGAAAGGCCCATATCTTGTGCAAAAGTTTTATGACAATGGTAGCATCGACATATCTGAGTTGTCATCTGATTCCACTTTCGAGGTAATGGTAAACGGTTGTAACCTTTTCTCGATTGTGAACCGCCGACCATTGAGGTTGCCCGATTCATTTCGTATGAGATGTTCTCTTTACTCTGTATATTCTATATCTTATACCTGATTTTTCAGATCATCTTGTATATACTTTTGATTTTCTTTTTTCTTCCTTCCGTTTATCTTACACCCTTAGGTTTCATCTAGAATTTTGCTATAATTAGGATGTACTTTATCTTATGTATTGGGGGTGTAGACACCGTGCTGTTCAAATCATTGTGTTCTATTACCTCGGTTGTTGCCTATACTTAGGGTGAGCTTTACCCTAAGTATAGGGGGGTAATTTCGCTCATCATCATCTTTTGATTGTTTTCGGTTTTTTGTATCATATGCTCTCCCGCTTGTCCCTGCATGTTGATATTCTTCTCTATACTTGGTAATATTTTACCCTAAGTATAGGGGGGATAAGCCGAGCCGTTGACTCTCGTACATTCTCTCGACGATCATCTTCGGTTCTGAGTCTGATATCCTTAGGATTACTTGATCCTAAGAATAGAGGGCATGATTGACATCTATTCTTTGTTCGTTATTCTTTTAGAGTCGTTGTAGTATAGAATTCTTTTCACCGATGTATACTAAGCCTGAGTTATGTCTTCCTTTATAGCTTCTTTAATCACTATGAGGATATAGTTCACGCTAAATATAGGGGGATGTCGTATATATATGCTATATATACTTTAGAAGCCATAACTCGTACTTTATTGTATTTTTAATAATATGGCTCTCTAAAAGTATGGGTGTATATTTCGAATTTTTAAAAGCCACAAGAAAACCATAAAGGCTTAAAAATTGTATGTAAAAAACGTGTTGTAAAATTATTGGATAAAATCCTTAATTATTTTAAAACTTGTAAAAATCCTTGTATACATTGTTTTATAAAAGCCATATAATATTGTGTAAAAAATTGTGTATGAAATCCTTTGTAAAGTGTACATAATTCATGTAAACTTTGTGTAAATTGATTTAATCCACTAACTCTTTCAGAAAGACCCTAAAATTGAAAAGTTTTAAAAATTCAATAAAAATTGCAAAATTCTTTAAAAACCACTTAAAAAGCTTAATCTGAAAATTGACTTCATAAAAAAATTATTGCATTCATTAACATTTTTCGGAATAAGTTTGATTCTTGAACCAAATGGATCTAAGTATGAGAGATGAAGCTTGGTTTAGGCTTTAATCCACTTAATTCTAAAAGTACTTTATTAGGAACTGGAATTAAGAATCTTCAGGTCTTTTAAACTTAATTCTTTGGGAACCATGAGACCATGTTTGGAATTCAAATTGAAAGTGCCTAAGTAGGACACATGGTGCCATCCGTTTAACTCTTCTCCATTTGAACCAATTTTGAACTCCTGCAATCTACACTTAGCTCGACTTGCATGGGGCTGTAAAGGGCAATCCATTTCGGTAGCATGTTATCATCCTTGTCTAGTGGCACTGACGTCTAAAGATGGGAGAGATTGGGGTAGAAATAAAGCTTCGGGTGAGGGAAGGATCTGCTGGCACAACTTTTTCCATGACCCCAAAAAATAGACAGAAAGAGAAGATGCTATATCCGTCGGGGCATAAATGATCTATGCAATGCAACAATCATTTCTACCAAAAAGAAGCCAAATACACCAAATACAAATATGACCACAATGGTCCACGCTTCAGAAAATCCTGCATTATCTTAGTGGAGACTTGACTAAACTGACCATGCTTCACAGAATATGTGATTTCACTGATCACACTCCAGTTCTCTTCTTATTCTTCTCTCTTCTCTCTTTATTTGATTGTGGACACATAACGACCTGGCCTTAGAAGAAAATACCCCCTCCTCGAGGATCAAGTAGCTGGATGAGAGCCCAATGGGAGTGTATTATTGGGATGGGCGGTTTCTTTGCTTCTTTAAGCAGGAAGAGCTAAATCGTTTCACACAAAGTATATATTGCTTTCAAAGCTGAAAAGTTTGCATGATGGATGGGTGGATCTGAGCTGGCTATTGAGGCGAACCTGGATAAATATTTGTGGAACTTGAGGGTTGTCGAGGCTTAAATCATAATTCTAATAGAGTCCTGACACAATATTAATCCAAAGGTCTAAATACAAGTTCTAAATTTGGGCGAAGTGAGATCCGATTTAAAGAAATTTTTGCTTGCACTTATTTATAGAATAAGTGTTGGCTAAGGGAATAGCAAAGGTAAAGTATAGGGGAATGATGAATCTATGATTCATCGCCTTTATTCTTTCATTTTGCTAAAATCCTTTGACTCCTCCCTCCCCCCATCCAATATATGCAGAGACAACTTCTCTTCCCAGAGACTTCCGCATCGTACGGCTCTGTCCCGAGCTTCCGTCGTCGGCCTCTGTCATTAGACCACATAAAATACATGTAAATATCCATTAATTCCTATTAATTAACATTTTAACCATAAATGTTAATATTATATATTTTACACTTATTTTACCCAAAATAAAAGAATAAAGAGAAAAAGGAAAATGAAAAGAAAAGAAAGATGGACATAATTATGTACAGACTGATCCAAACCGCGATACCGTAAATATTGATGTGGTCGACAGAATAAATAAGTAGGGGGAGATAAGGATCCTAATCTATAAAAAATATCAGAAAATCGAGACAATAAAAATACAGTAAACGTATTTTCCACATTATAAATATTTCACCAAATTTATATATCATCAAGAAAATTGCAAATCAAAACATTTCCTTTACAAAATATTTAGAAAAATATAAATTAATTTATAAAAATATCAGAAAAATTATTCAATATTAAAAATTAATCATCATGAACTGAAAAGGGCATAAAAGCTGACTTCTGAGGTTCATAACTATTTATATAAAACTCCAAACAGACCAAACTCACTTTTAAACTTCATTTTATACTTAATAATATTTAATAAAATTATCAAAAAAAACATTAGAATAAAACGGGTGAGTTTTGTCTATTGGGTCCCAATGTATATATATATATTGTACATAGAAACTTCCCGAATTTTAATTAATTATCTGTAAATCCGATTAACTTAATTTCTTTTCTATAATTCTTCTAAAAATGTATATAAAAATATAAAAATATAACTTAATCTAAAATACCAATAAATCCTGAGGCCACGAAGCCATTACCTAAATTTTTCGAACCTCATTACTCGGCCACACGAACTCTGAATCGAGCAAACCTAGTCTTAAAGTTCATATTATTTAATTATCTACAAAATGACACTGATTTCGCTAAAATCAGAGTTAATATGCAAAATGTGGGTTTCGAGACCATATTGGTAAATTGTACAATGTACCGTAACTTATATTAATATTTAATATATTAATATTCTATTTTTATATTAAAATAAATAACCATTTATTTATTAATTATTTTATTTATTAATTTACTTATTCTTTAATTATTATTTATTTATTAATTTAAGTAATTATTTAGTTGTACACTTAATTAATTTATTAAATTATTTATTTAATTAACTCAATTAATTACTTAATCATCTATTTAATTATATCTCAATTAAATAATTTAATCTAATTAATAATTTAACTCATTATTAATTATATTATTTATGTCTTTAATTTAATTTATTTTTTTAATTCCTTTTCCCTCTCTGACTTTACCCTTTCCATTCTTCTTCCTCTTGTTTCCTTCTTCCCCATCGCACCAACTCACATCTGCATCTTCTTCTCCACCGTCAAGCGCACTAACTGTCGGTCGTTGGACGGCCGTTCCTCCAACTACTCTGGTGACCCTACCTGCCGGTGGTGACAGCATCCGCTACCTTGCTCCCCACTCAATCTCGCCCTTTAAATATACCCTTGACCACCTCCCCCGAGCTTCCATATGCCATTTGCTTCTAAACCCAGTGTGCTCCACCTTCTCCGGGGTTGTGACAGGGCCTCTGAGATCGTCGGTGTTGTAGCAAGGAGCAAGGAGTCTGGCTTGATCACCTGTGTCCATGGCTTCCTCTACCGTGCAAAGCCTCTCGTCGTCGCCGCGGTCGAGGCGAGGACCCTTGGAGTCGCTGCTCCATATCCGCTTCCATAGGCAACATCACTTTAATCCGTTTCCATTCCCCATGCACATCCTCTATTTTCTCTCCAAAATAGGTCTGTAGATCTAGTTCTCCTTCTCTGCTTTTTCTCCATTCGATTTCTCTCCTCCTTTATTTTCATTCCTATTTCGATATGAAATCACAATCATCCTTCAACTCATCCATTACTGTCCAGATCCATTCACTTCATTACCTAAACATTGATTTGTGCTAAACTGAGCACCGATTCGAAGTGAATCGTATGCATTTTTTCACTTGCAGGTTCAACATCAGAGATCACGACACCATCATTGTCAAGGAACTTCCATCAAGCATTTGAAACGTCTTCTCTGCGATGAGCATAACATGTCCCATTACCTAGAGATCAAACAAATCGTGCATCGAGCACATCTGAATCGAAAATACAAGACCTGGAGTCATCAAAATCCGTATCACTTGGAGAGGCACAAACCGTCATCGATTTGATCAAGAATGACCTGGAGCTCATCTAGAGGTAGATCTGACCGAGTCCGTCGCCCCACCGCTCAATGCGATTCGTGTGCATTGCGCATGATTCCTCATATATTTTGGCATCTGATGGAATGGTGGAGGGGTGCTCACATATCCACATGGCAGCCTCCGAATGACCAATGTCGATTCGTGGATTTGCGATGGAGATTATATCTCTGGATGATGATTGACAGTTGTGGGCACTGTGATCGGATGGTGGATACACACCTGGATGAAGGCCTTTGATCCAACATCGAAGTTCCGCGGTGGAAGAACATGGAAGAAGCTCTACTTGGGTGAGCTTCTTCCGACGAGATCTCATCCCTCCATCGTTCCTTGATGCTGCAAAATGGCCCAGGAGATTCCCGAAGGTCCCCTCTATTTGCTGGATGGCTCAAAAAGCTCTGTTATTGCTGGAGCGGTCTATGGAGATTGTGGAAGGTTCGAAGACATGGACTGCTTCATAGACTCCAAAATTGCCTTCAACTGGAGCTTTGAGCTCGAGACCTGCACGGGAAGAAAATAGGGTCAAGGGTAAACTGCCTCAATCCATTAGTGGGTCGAATGATCGTGGAAGGGGGTGTAACAGAGGTGCTACGACAAGTAGGGGAGGTGGAGCACCCAACTCCAGATCCACAGTGAATCTGGCGAGTGAAATGTAGTGGAGTGTTGAGGAAGCATGAGGGAAGGAAATGGGTTCGTTTTGCGAGTCAGAACAAGGTTGGTTCTCGGTGGAGCGGTTTGCCGGAGAGGAGCTCCAACGAACTATGAATGGTGGTTTCTATGCTAATGCAAGGGATCAAAACAAGAAAATAATATGCTAAAAACAAAACCTACGATCTAAATATACCTAGAAAGTAAATAAAATACCTTGCGTGTGTCGGAGCCAACGAGATGGGGTATGTCACGGCGTGATTCACTGGAGATGGTGGAATCATCTCCTACACCGCCACCTCGATCCGCCTATCTCCTGGGAGAGATTCCTGTCACTAGGCTCAAGTTTGGTACAAAAAAGAAGGAGAAGATTCGACTAAGAAGGGATTCATAAATTCAAGGAAGTGCAGGTGGAGCTTATGTACAGGGATGGCGAAAGGGAGGTGAAGATCAAGGTGGAGCGGTTGATTTAGACACCCTCAACTCGAGGAATCCCGCTAGCGTGATAGAGATAGGATCAAGGGAGGAAAATCAAAGAGGAATCAATCCGCGTCACTGAATGCATTGATCAAAGAAAAAGGGAGAAGGAGGGGTCAAACATGGTTCTGACAGGCCAATGACCTGGGTTAGGGAGTTGACCCAAGTCAACGGGTTGTATGACCTGATTGGTCCACGTCACCCGCAAAAGACAAAATAGAAATTAAATTCAAAGATAATTAAATATAAAATATAAAATGATTTATTTAATTTTTGGTTAAAACATAAAAATATTTTATGTAGTATTTTAATCCTATTTTTATGAATTAATTTATTACAAGTGTATATATATGTATATTGACCTATGCTTGGTATATTTTATTTTTATTTTTTATTTTTATTTTATTATTTTATTTTCATTATTTATATAATTATAACTTATTTTTATACACATAAATATTTTTTGTTATATTTTCCTGATGAATTTTGTACACTTAAATCATATGTATGCTTATTATATTGGTATAAGTATTGTATATTCATCTATGTACATTTTTATTTACTATTTTATTTTATTGTTTTCTTTATGATTTTATTCTATTCAATATATGTACACGAATATTAAATATATTTACAAAATTATAAAAAATGTAAAATTATAAAAAAAATTAAATGAATATTTTATTCAGGTATGTAGTACAACAGGGGTCCAAAACCTAAATTTTATGTCTTAACTCCAATTTAAATAATCCACCTTCATTAAATGGCTTATTAAAAGTTATATAAAATTAAAGGTGATTTTGGTGGATTTTGAGTTTACATGGAGAAGATACGGGTTTGGGAAGTTTGGATTTTGGCTTTTTATTCCAAGTATAAAATGTACAAGTTATATTATTTTTATATGAAATCGATTTTGTATTTTTCTATGTATTTTTATCTGTAAATTTCATGTACAAAGTTCCATTATTTGAGGTATAAATAATAAAGAATAAAATATTTCCCAAAATTGAATTATTGAAGGGTAAATATTAGGGGTTTTATTGTGTTTTTGACTTTTATCTCCCCCTACTTTTTTCCTTGTTAACCCGGTGATCATGTTGCCTAGGTCTCGGGGTTTAGGGTCATAAAATACCATTGGCATTTTATTTCTTTTTCTTTTCTTTTCTTTATTATTTTGTTTTGGCTTTAAACAATGTATTGTATACAGTATTTATACAATAAATGATGAATGTTAATTTATGCAAAATAATGATATATACATGCATTTATCTACGATTTAAAGGACAAAATAAAAGAATAAAGGTGTTGAAATAGAGATTCATCACACCCCTATACTTTCCTTTGCTAGACCCTAGCAAATAATTACGTAATTAGTGTAGAAAATATAATAAAGAAAAGAAAAATAAAGAATCTTGGATTGATTTCAAATTTCAAACTTTCCTTCATAAAATCAAAGTTTGGTGTTTAAGTCTAACCTTTAGATTTTAGGTGCGGTCAGAACCTTATTGAGAAACAGATTTGATACACAATAGCCTTCAAGAATCACAAAACTCTACTCATGTCTTCTCAATAGCGAGGTCAGAATAAGCCAACTCATACGAAAACCTTATGATTATGAATCTCTCTTGGGTAGTGTGTGTGATATGGAGCTCACCTCAGTTGAAGCGATAAAAGTCAATCTTCTCCAACATGACGACTCTATTGGACATGCGAGACCGCGACGAGTCATTATGCAATAAATGTTATTGCAAATATCATTCCCTTATCTGAAATAAAGAATAACTAAATTGCATAATAGATCCCTTAGTACAATTAGGGTTATGCACCATGGCCATCTTAATGATCATACAACTCTTAATTCAATTGTTGAATCATAGAGGCTGGTGCTTGGATGAATAACCAAAGAGTTAGATTGAGGACTCATCAAGGATTGTAAAATGACTATTAAGAGAGGATCTCCAGCCTGAGAAGGAGATGTCAATCATTTCTCTAAAGGCTGGTATTTGACCGTCCTCTTGATGCAGGTCCACTGCATAGGAAATGAGATTCGGAGGTGTCAGATTAGTGAGGTCAAAGAGTTGACTTAACAAGATCAATATAACCAAAGACCTATGTTGTATACTATCAGGATATAGGCACACATCCTCTTATCAGAGACATATGTGTTGCTATATGCCTGAGTAGGTACATTTGGCAGACCAATAGATTGATGACCTAACCAAGGTCTATACACCGACGTGCTGGTGTGCATGCAAGGTCATCCGAGTAAAATCATCTCTCAAAGGGATCATAGAGGTTCATTTACTGAACCGAAATACATGAACTCCCTCGTGAGATATTGGGAAGAATCAAATTCTGTGCACAATCGTCTCGCTTTGGAAGCTTGACTGAATTTGTAGGTTTGATATATACTTCTGGAAAGTATATGATCAACAACTAGGTATGCTATATGCTTTTGGAGAGTATATGATCGATACCGACTCCCAATGATCGAATGAGAAACTTAATGATAAAACACTGAAGTAGACAGTGAAAAATTGATCTCATACTTTGGGTTTACTCTGGATCTTCCACTATGCATGATGTATTGGTATTAGGAATACCTGAGGGTGATGTAATCATAAACGATTATATAACAATGACGCTTCCATTCCGAGAGAGTAATAAAACAGGTCTGGATTTTAATAACTCCTCTCATAGAAAAGTGATCTGACCTTAGTACAAACGTTAAACCTTGATCTAAATATGATTCAAATACAATGAGAAGATTAGGTCTACAACTTTGATTTAGTAAAACATCTATGGGAGGTTTGCAAGATCTTCATATGAGATGTGATCTCAATATCCAAGTTACTATATGTGGAACATTACAATCGCCCTATCCTTATCTCCAAGTATGCGCAGAGAAAGCACATTATACTTAAAAGAGTTCAGGATAATTTCATTGTTGATATATGTATCCGAGCATTGAGAAAATGGATAATTAAATGTGATTTTATTATCATAAATAACATGAATTTGATTCATATTATAAGGAGAGTTATCTGAGATAATTAAATTTTATTTAATTATAAAAGATGTTAATAATGTGAATGTGTTTCATATTATTTGGGCACATGAGAATAGAGTTCCAAGATTCTTAAATGTGATTTAATTATCATGGATATGAATATTGTGGATATCACTATCCATATTAATCATATATTATATAAATGTGATTTATAATATATTAGAGAGAGTCTATTGTGATTTATATTTGTTGGTTAATTATTGATGTTTATTGTATTCACATTGGATAATTAATTGAAATTATAATTTACATTTTTTTGGGTTGTGAATATGATTCAAAAAATTCCAATGGCATGATTGCACTGTTCACAAAATAAATTGGATTTATTTTTGTGAAATGATTTCAACGAATGTAGTTGCAAAATATTGTGAGATAATGTTTAAAGGAGATAGTGTAATCTCATTGGAAAGAGATTACCATCCACCAATAATGATGGTGGACGGCCACCGACTCCTAATTGGAGTGGGTGGACATCCTCCCTTATTATGGTAGATAATTATCTCCTTCATAATTATCTCTAAGGATAATTGATTTGATTTGAAATTAATTTATATTGATTATTTAATATTTTTTAAGTTAAATTAAATTAGTTGTTGTGTTTTTACAATAAAATCATGTCTATTGAAAGAAACACAAATCAGTCTCAACAATTGATTCTGTGTTGTCCATGGATTGAGATTCGTGGATCCCAAAATACTATATAGGAAGAGGCCACCCTAGCTCTTTTCAATGAAAATGAACATATGCTCTCTCCCTCTCTCTCTCTCTACACGTCATGTCTCTCTCTCTCATTGTGGCCGTCCACCATGGAGCCATTGAGAGAGTCACCATCGCCACAACATTCTCGTTATGCTGATGGAGTATTTGATCATGGATCTCGGTTTCCTTCAGTGTACCTCGCTCGTGAAGGAGATGTTGGATCTCGTGTGATGAGATCAAGAGATTCGTTGCTTGGATCATCAATATGGATTGCGAGGAGCACACGTCTCATCAATGTGCTCGCAAGTGTCTCCTCCGTTGGATCGGACTTGAGACAGGAGGTCTCTTCGTTTAGAGACTCGATCGCAACCATGTTTCAAGAGGTAAAGCTAATACTTGTTGTGTTAGATGAAATAATCCGAGAAGTGTTATAGGATCATGTGGTTTCATCGATTGAAAATTTTTTTAAGTCCGCTGCCTTGAGCAACTTGTGCGAACCATCGACATGTGCAGCCGTGAGACCTGCTATGCTCTATGGATCGGAATGTTGGCCTATGAACCATAGACATGTGCAGAGAATGTTTGTAGCAGAAATGAAAATGCTATGGTGGATGTGTTGACACACACACAAAGATCGGATTTGGAATGATGCGGAAAGAAAGTTGGTGTAGCTCCGATCGAGGATAAGATGCGAGAAAACCGCTTAAGTTTGTTTGGTAATTTGCAAAGAAGATCAACAGATGCACCAGCTAGGATATGTGAGTGTTGGGATGTTGAGATGGTTAAAAGAGGGCGAGGATGGCCCAAGAAGTGTTGGAAAGAGACTATACGAAGGCATCTTAGTTTTTTTGATATAAGCCCGAGATTGACCCATGATAGATCTGAATGGATGCGAAGAATCCATGTAGCTGACCCTACTTAATTGTGGGAAAATGCTTTGTTGTTTTTGTTATCGAGCAACTAGTGCGACTAGTCGCTACGATGTGATCCCCACGCTTCCGTGATGCGCTTAAGGATCTTCCTATATTCTCCAAGTGGTATCAGAGCCAGGTTTTGATGGTTTTGGATATGATCTATAAACCTAAGAAGACTTGGGCATTTTTTGGTTGTGAGATGTTTCATCGTATTTCATTCACGCAACCCTATTTGGTGTGTTTTTTCGCCCTGTTTTAGAATGTTCAAATACGTGATTATTAGTTAGATAATAATCACCATTAATTAAGGAAACCATGATATATAATCATTTTAATGAACACATATCCACTGTTTTGGGGATAACAAATCTTGATGTAACTAAAGTGTTAATTGCGGTTTTGAAACACCTTGAAATGTGTGAATATCATTTGGGTTCTCTTTTAAATCAAATTAGCAAAACTTGGAAACTTATTTTGCTTGATTTAAATTTAAATTGATTGAGATATGCTAATTTACGTAAGTATGGATCGCTGCTGGAATTTACATACTTGATCATGAACCTTGTGATTGTCATTCAATTAAATTAAATGGAAATTAATAGTTAATTTCTTAAGATAATTATTCATGAATATTTTTGAAATATTTAAAGATAATGGTTATTTCGTTGAATGAAATTGACCCTAACCAAAACATGATTTCATATGATCTATATCACAATTTGTTACATGAACCTTCCAACAAGCATTGATGCTTGAATAGGATTGGGGATTTGTTTAGCAAATCTCCTTATAATATTATTCAAAAAATATTTTGTTTATTATTATATGATATAACTTTAGTTGAAAAATCGATTATCATCTCAAGTACAAAGTTTTCAATTTAGCATTATCCTAACTCGAGGCAGATATGGTGTCTAGTCGTGGAGAGTTGGGGTACAGGCTACTCCGTGAGCGGTCTGTCCCACTCCTGTCGGTAAGGACATGACAGAGGGTAGGGAAGGGATAATGCTTGACAGATCATGATGTATTTTTCTAATTATTAAAATTTGAAATAATCCGTATTTTTGAGATAATACTATCCTTTCAAGTAACAATCAAGTTTGTTGGTTGATTGATTGGATTATAATTGATTTAATATGATTAAATTAATTAGATTCAATTAGAAATTAAACTCTCTATTATGAATATATTAGTATTTTCCTTGGAAGAATTAATTATGTGAATATGATTCATAATAATTAATTAAAATTTGAACATGATATGGAGGATCACATAAGTGACATCCATGGTCTCCCATCAAGGCGAAGGGTCCCGTCACCATGGATTGTATTTAAGAGATGTCTGTCCGAAGTGACAGCTCCTGCATACAAACGTGTATGGATCGGGCTCTTTGCTTCTCGAAAGAGTAAGACCATATGCGTAGTGAGGCCAATATCGGGTCCTCATATTATTGGGACGATATTTAATTGCACATAGCGAGTTCTGATTCTATTGACGGTTGGTTCAATTAATGATGGGTCAACATCACCTTAGGGGTTGTGGGCCTAGTTGTTAAAAACTAAATTGGGAATGGAAGTTTAACTTGCGAAGCGGAATGTGTTCCCGCTTTTTTTTATCCGAGTTGCATGTTCTCATATTATTGGGATGTGAAAAATATAAGAAAGGAGATCCCAGATCTTGCTTGAGATTTAATGGTAAGTATATCTCTTACATTGAAAGTGACTAAGGGAATGGACTTTCAGTGTTGACAAGGCAAGACAACTTTGATATAGAAATTCCTAAATAAAAGTAAAATATGATATATTTATGCAAATTTCTTATTTCAGATAATTCCTCATTCAACCTACTTAATATTATACTCAATAATAACTAGTAGAATATCATGGACTGGATCCATGATCAAGATATTGTACTTACAGGTGGACACATAATGCATGTGGTTTCAATGTGCAAGTTTTCTCAAAATAATAAGGAATGACAATTAAATAGTCAACATGATTACAACCTTGGGGTTTGTATGTCACTATAGTCTTGATCTCTCATTGAATGTACTTTGGAAGTGACTTGTTGATGATGATCGTAATTGTCAAATAATCTTTATAAAAATCGAATAAGTTATTTTGGAAAACATATGTGCTCTCGACATTTTATCATGAATAACATGGTTCATTGCATCATGCAGAATGGTGGCTCAATAAGAGATGTTGTATTCAAGATGTTTGAGTACCTACCTGAACCAATGTCTTTAAGAGTTAAAATGGATGTAGATACGATAAGTGTCATTATTCTACTATCTATACTCAAGTTATTGATGAAGATTCATAATATTCATATTGTATGGATTGAATGAAGCATGTATATATGTTGGAGTACTATTATATTGAGATCTGTTTAAATTCAACATAAGAGATCCGTTGTCTTAAGCAATGGTTGTTTATAGATAAAGGGAGTGCAGTGGATGCATGGGTCTGACCCAAGCAAAAAGGAAAGTCAAGTAGTTGACTGTACTTTTGTAATTTCCATATGACATCCAAAGTGTTGGATGAATGCCAATACTACACCAAGTTGATGTGTTGATAGTATGACTATCTAGACTATCTAGGATCCCTTGAGAAGGACTCAGATAGTGCATCGGAATAATCTACATCTACATATAACCATTGAAATTTACTTTCTTATTCGATAAGATCAAAGTCTAATAATTATATCCCACTCTTCTACTAACACTTGCAATTGGTTGCATATGTTTTAGTAGACTAGAAAATATGATCTTATGGTCTAATAGTCATCCATGGATATTGATGCAATGGTTGCAACAATCTCTATTGAATTGATAGACTTCATAATTTCAGTGGGAGAGCCTTTAGTCTTAGAGAATGTCTCTTTGACCTATACATTAGAATACACCTATTGTTTATTTCTAAATGTTGGGAATAAATATAAATTATGGAATAGACCAACCATAAAGAGTTATGATGGATATACTTCATATAGTAATATGCCATTTGGAGAACTTTACCAAATTAGAAATTAATGATTGGTTCATTAGCATTTCTGATACTGAAAATTAAACCTTTAAAGATCAATAGGAGGATGAAGATCATTTGATAATGATCTGGTATCAAGCCTTGGACATTTGTCTATTGATGAGATCAATAGACTAGTAAGAGATGAAGCTTTAGAATGTCTGAAATTTCAAATCTTACATACTTGTGCATATTGTATTCAAAGTAAAATGTCCAATACACCCTTCTCTGAGAATGGTGTAAGATGTCAAGGTATTCAAGATCTCACACATATTGTTGTATGTGGATCATCTATATCCTAATAAACATTAATGATATGTGATATCATTCGATGATTATTTGTGATATGAGATTTCTTCCCTTCACCTTAGAAAAATTTGAAATGTTCGAAGATTTCTCAATTTTGTTTTATAACCAAAGTTTGAAGGAAGATGAAATGAATTTGATCTAACTTAGGTAGCAAGTACCTAGTAGATGAATTCGAGGAATACATTACGAAGAAAGGAATAACGTTCCTATCTCACTCCTCCTAACATACCTAAACTCGATAGAGTTGTAGGGAGATACAATTGGATCATGTTTGGCATGAGTTGATCAATAATGAATATTAGCATAATTATCTCTTAGTTTCCAAGGTATATATGTTGTAGAGACTACAATATATATCCTTAATAAGGTTCCATGCAAATAAGCTGTAATCTAGCACAAGAAAGTGCTACTTCATTAGGACAATAAAGGATGGTATATGATACCTACTTTATGACCTTGAGATTCTTAAAACATTTTATCTCTGAGGATATGATTCTTAGATGATGACTCTCTTGAGAATCAAGATGGAAATGAAGTGAAAGAACCCATTAATCTTGAGAAGATAATGAGGCTACTGAAATTGGAAACTAAAAGGATAATTAAAGATGAAACACTCATACCTTTTCAAATGAGTTTGAAGATGGATTCCATGTGTCAGAGAATTCTGACAATGATCGAACTTCATGTGATGAAGCTTCTGAAGATAATGTCATGGAAAAATGGATGTTAGCAATAGAGTTTAATGTAGATGTCATATACAAGTGTCGTATATGGAACCTTCGAGGATCCAACTATAAGGGTAAAACCTGTTAAGGTGTAAATGGATCTTCAAGAGAAAGAGGGAAATTGATGAGAAGGTAGAGACCTTCAAAGCGCGACTCTTATTCATGAGCTACACACCGAAGAGAAGACATCGCTTGCGATGCAACTTTCTCTTCAATGACCATCCTTAAACCCATCAGAATATTGCTAACTATATCTATACAACTTGACTTTGACATCTACAAGATGGACGTCAATATTGCATTCCTCTATGATTATCGCTCTAAGGATATTCATATGAAGTAACTCCAAGGTTTCATGTTGAGGAAAGCAAGGTGCAAGTTGATGAACTCCATCTATGGACTCGAATAAGCTTCTTATAGTTGGAATGTTTTGATGAAATTATAAAGATTATGATTTCAAATAGAATCTTGATGAACCATGTAAAGCTTAGTGGGAGTACCATTGTGTTCATAGTGGTAAATGTTGATGATATCCTAATCATTTGGAATTATATAATGATAGGAATAAGTTTTTTATAGACTGGCTATTCCATACCTTGACATATGATCTCAAGGATATCTCTTAGATCTTAATTCTGAAGTTTTTTAGAAGCAAATAGAAGAGGGTATTGGGACCATCATATTAGTGGTATACCTTGGACATCTTCCATTTTCTAGAAAATTCCAAGAAAGGCTTCTTTTCCTTAAGATATGGTACTGACCTATCTAAAGGGATAACACCTCAAAGAGTTGAGGATGTGAATACCAAAGCTATATGCCCTAGTGCATCAGCTTTGAGAAGCTCAGTGTATACTAGATATGTACAAAGGCCATATGTCTGCCATGCAATGGGAGTAGTAAACTATTACTAATCCCACTATGGAGATAAAATACTTGATTGCAGCAATAAAAACACCTTCAAAGAGGACATGATTTTTGAGATAGTGATCGCAAAGTCTTATCTTTAAGAGCATAAGACTTTAGAGATGGAGATCTAAAAGGTCTTAACTGCAGATACTTTAGGAGATAGAGATCTCCGAGAATAAGGGTATTCTAATAAGGATGATAGGAATTACATACTGGTTATAATGATTATTGAGCTGTAATGTCAAGGACACTATAACTGACATGATTGAGTATTGGTTGCATAAGATGCAACATTCACATTGGATGCAAGCACTGTGACTGGGAGATATGCAAGTGCCGTAAAAGGGAAGTGTGAAGTCTCTTGGTAACAGAGTGACTGATCAACTTACCTAGCTATTTTTCTAAATAGTCTATGATTATCACATGAGTATGGGTTTAAAGATTAGCCCATTAATGGCTCTTTGGGCTAGTGGGAGATTGTTGGACATGCGATCCAACGGCGAACCATTATGTAATAAATGTTATTGCAAATATCATTCCCTGATCTGATATAAAGAATAACTAATTTGCATAATAGATACCTTAGTACAATTAGGGTTGTATACCATGGCCATCGTAATGATCATACAACTATTAATTTAATTGTTGAATCATATGGGCTGGTGCTTGGATGAATATATAAAGAGTTAGATTGATGACTCATCAAGCATTGTCAAATGATTATTAAGAGAGGATCTCCAGCCTGAGAAGGAGATGACAATCCTTTCTCTAAAGGCTAATATCTGACCGACCTCTTGATATAGGTACTCTGTATAGGAAATGAGATTCAGAGGTGTCAGATTAGTTAGATCAAAGAGTTGACTTAGCGAGATCGATATAACCAAAGACCTATCTTGTATACTATCAGGATACATGCACACATCCTCTGAGCGGAGACTGATGTGATACTATTTGTCTGAGTATGTACATTTGGCAGACCAATAGATAGATGACCTAACCAAGGTCTATACACTGACGCACTAGTGTGCATGCAAGGGCATCTGAGTAAAATGATCTCTCAAAGGGATAATAGAGGTTCATTTAGTGAACCGAAAGACATGAGCTCACTCATGAGATATTGAGAAGAATCAAATTCCGTGCACGGTAGTCTCACTTTGGAAGCTTGACTGGATTTGTAGGTTTGATATATACTTTTGGAAAGTATATGATCAACACCTAGGTATGATATATGATTTTGGAAAGTATATGATCGATACCGACTCCCAATGATCGAATGATAAACTTAATAATAAAACCTTGAAGTAGACAATGTAAAATTGATCTCATACTTCGGGTTTACTCTGTATCTTCCAGTATGCAGGATGTACATGTATTAGGAATACATGAGGGTGATGTGATCATAAATGATTGTATAACTATGACACTCCCATTTCGAGGGAGTGATGAAACATGTATGGAATTTAGTGACTCCTTTCATAGAGAAGTGATCTAATCTTAGTCCGAATGTTGGACCTTGATCCGAATGTATTTCAGATACAATGAGAAGATTAGATCTATGACTTTGATTTAATCAAACATCGATGGGAGGTCCACAAGATCTGGATTTGAGATGTGATCTCAATATCCAAGTCACTATACGTGGAACAATACAATTTCCATGTCCTTATCTCCATGTATCTGCAGAGAAAGCGCATTATCCTTGAAAGAGTTCAGGATAATTTCATTGTTGATATATGTATCCGAGCATTGAGATAATGTATAATTAAATATAATTTGATTATCATGAATAATATGAATTTGATTCAAATTATAAGGAGAATTATCTAAGATAATTAAATGCGATTTAATTATCAATGATGTGAATAATGTGAATATGATTCATATTATTTGGATACACGAGAATAGAGATCCAAGATGATTAAATGTGATTTATTTATCATCGATATGAATATTGTGGATAGAAATATCCATATTAATCATATATATTATAGATTGATTTATACTATATTAGAGAGAGCCTATTGTGATTTATATTTGTTGATTAATTACTGATGTGAATTGGATTTACATTGGATATTTAATTGAAAATATAATTTACATTTTATTTTGGGTTGGGAATGTGGTTCACAAATTTCCAATGGCATGATTGCAATGTTCACAAAATAAATTGGATTTATTTTTGTGAAATAATTTACAACAAATGTTGTTGCAAATTATTGTGAGATAATGTTGGAATGAGATCATGTAATCTCATTGGAAGGAGCACCAACAAAGGTTGTGGACGACCACCAACTCCTAATAGGAGTGGGTGGCCATCCCCCCTTATTATAGTAGATAATTATCTCCTTCACAATTATCTCCAAGGATAATTGATTTGAAATTATTTTATATTGATTATTCAATATATATTTAATTTAATTTAATTTAATTAATTGTTGTTATGTTTTTACATAAAAATCATAGTCTTTGAAAGAAACACAAATCACTCTCAACCATTGATTTTGTGTTGTCCATGGATTGAGATCCGTGGATCCCAAAATACTATATAACAAGAGGCTACCCTAGCTCTTGTCAAGACAATTAACATATGCTCTCTCCCTCTCCCTCTACGTGTCATCTCTCTCTCTCTCTCATTGTGGCCGTCCACCATGGAGCGATTGAGAGAGTAGCCATTGCCGTAGCATTCTTGTTATGCTACCGGAGTATTTGCTCGTGGATCTTCATATCCTTTGGTGCACCTCGCTCATGAAGAAGATATTTGATCTCATGTGACGAGATCAGGAGATTCATTGCTTAGATCATCAACATGGATTTCGAAGAGCACACGTCTCATCAATGCGCTCGCAAGCGTCTCCTCTGTTGGATCAGACATGATGCATGAGGTATCTTCATTTAGACACTTGATGGCAACCACACTTCAAGATGTAAAACCTAATACTTTTGTGGTTTAGATGAAATGATCCAAGAAGTGTTCTTGGATCATGTTGTATCATCAATTGATATTTTTTAAATTCTGCTACCTTGAGTAACTAGTGGAATAATCGCTACCGATCGCATACGATGCGATTCTTACGCTTTTGCAATGCACTTAAGGATCTTCCCATATCTTTCAGACCCTAAATCCCCACTCCAACAACTCTTTCCTCGAGAAGCATGGTATTCCCTTCTAAGTTCAAGTACAACTGACTCATGAAGAGGAGGTGGAGAGAAGAATGGATGGCAACAAGTGTTGCTACCTATCCTAGGATGCTTGACGAGTGTATCCAATTCATTCGGCTGCGTGCTCACAAATACCTAACTTTGAAGCTCAAGCTTGCTTATTGACTATACAAATATATACACTCTGGCAAGCATTTTATATTCTATCAGTTCTGTCCACTTTTTTGCAGTTTTTGATTTTTCCATTTTTTGAATATTGTATACAACAACATTTACATATGGACTTTTTCCTCTTGATCCAGTAGACTATCCCTCTTTTGAAGCTTTATTGCAATCCACAACTTCTGTATTTAGACCTCATGGCTAATGGATCGGGTTGGGGTACAATGGCCACAAAAGTGTGACTTCTGTTATTTCCATAGGCTTGTGTCTTATGCTGGAAAATCCAGCCCTCTAGAACTCAACTGAGGTGAGCAAAGTGAAAGGTGCAAGTGTGCAAGCTAGGTCATTATCAACAAGATTCGTGTGTGTGCTCCGAAATACTCAACTTAGGAAGTCAAGACGACACTGAACCAAGTATCGTGGTCTTAAAGAATTAAGTCTAGCGGACCAAAAGCATATCAAATCCAATTCCTATAAGATTCTTGTGATTAAGAAGATTTATGGTCCATTGAAGCTCCAATCTTCATATTTTATTTAGACTTGTTCAAATATCAAACTCCCGAAAAATGCAAATGCTATGCATAATGTAGAAAATATTTTTGTGATGCAATTTTCTGATTTTGAACTTTTTATGGATTTTTGAAAAGTTTTTACAAATTTTTATTTTTTGAAAGATTTTGAAAATGTTTTTGGGAATTTTGATTTTGCAAAATTTTCGGGATTTTTCAAAACAAAAATATTATTTTTTAAAAAGGGTATATGTGCAGATATTTATACGGGATTACTTTTTATTATTTACAAGAATTGGGGTTCAAGGATTTACATGTTTATTAAAGGATGTACATAGTTATTAAAATAATTTGAAAAGGTTTTTGCTAACATTTTAAAAACTTTTTTTGGAAACTAATTTGACAGATAAATTTTACAAACATTTACAAACATGAAAATCATTTTGTAGATATGTTTCAAACTATTTTTGTAACTATTTTCCAAACCATTTGCAACTAGATTTTCAAAACATTTTATTTAAAATAAAGAAAAGCAAAGGTTTAAAATATTTAATAAAACATTTCCAAATAATTTTCAAAATATTTTTTTCAAAAGGATTTTCAAAATATTTTTCAAACATTTTGCAAAAAACATTTTAAACCTTATTTATTAATCAGTATATATAAAGACATTAATAAAATTATGTTAATTTTTATTAATTATCCTTATTATTAAAAATACGAAAGTACGAGTTATGGTTAAAGTATATAAGGAGTATATACGACCCCCAATACTTAGCTTCAGCTATGTCCTCATAGATCAGATAGAAAAAGAGAAGACATAACTCGTATGGAGTATTGAAGAGCCTATACTACAATGACGAAAGAGTAATGAATGAATCAATAAGAAGTCAACCGCCCCCCTATACTTAGGATGAAATAATCCTAAGTATTGCAGATTGCATCTACATGTAGGGAGGGTTGAGGGTGGGAATAAACAAATCACAACTCGATATGTCTTCCCCTATACTTTTGGTACGATATCCCTAAGTGTAGACAAAAAACCAACAGAAGGAGAGACTTTGGAGGGGATCAATAAAAGAAACCAATAAAAAGAAAATACGTGAAGAAAATATATGCATCACTCCCTCTATATTTAGGGTAAAATATCCCTAAGTATATGCAATAACAAGAGAGATGAAACCTAACAAAGAATGAACACCTAGCTCGTCCACCACCACATACTTTGGAAAAAGTACATCCTAAGCAAGGCAAAACACGGAGTGGGGTGGAGGAGCAAAATGAAAGATGGAAGGAAATAAAATGAAAGCGGATATACAAAGATATGGATATACATAGACCAACAAGGTAGAATGCGTACCTTCTTACGTGATTGCCGAGGAATGGATCTCACATGGTGCATGTCCATATCCGGGTCATCAACAGACACAAACCGATCATGATAGACATGATGAAGATCCTCAGTGATCTCAAAGTAGAAAGGCACAAACTGGTCAGTGAAAGTAGTGTGGTCATGCTCGGATTGGGAAATCTCCACTAGGTCAGAACTAAAAGGCTTGAATTCCTTGATGAAAGTAGTAAGGTCAAATTTGGCCTATGTAGTCTCTACCAAGTTCTCCCTTCGCTCTAAAATGTCTATAGTTTTAATACCGCGGTTGGTAATAAATCTCCACTAAGTTTAAGAGGGAATCCAAGGTCTATGGTTTTTGAGTCTTCCTCCCTGAAGAGGAATTTTAGGGTCTCCGTCTCATCCATAAAAAAGAAAACATCTTTGATATCATCTATTAGGTCATAGTCCTCGGGGTTGGCTAACAAAGGTATGCTCCCATTAGATGAAGGTCTCTGGTCAAAAGTGGGTGTAGTGATCAACACATTCCTCTCATAAACAAAACGAAAGTGAATCTCTCTAGATCCATAATCAATAACATCTCTCGCTGAGGCGAGGAATGGCCGTCCAAGGATGATTGGAGGTTGCTCCACAAGGGTGGAGGTCTCCATGGGCAATACAACAAAGTCTATAGTGAAGTTCATGTCCTACATATGAATGACAACATTCTCCAGTATACCCTTCGACCTCTTTATTGATCCATCAGTGAATTTACAAATCATATTGTCTTCTTGAGAGACCCTAGATGATGAGATTGTACCAATGAGAAGGTTATTATATTAATTGAAGCACCGCAACCAAGGAGAGTGTGATCACAAGAATGATCAGAAATGGTGCATCTAACAAGAGGTGTAACAATGTTCCCTTTCCAAATGTGTGGATGGTGGGTGATGGAGTAGACAGTGGTCATGGTCAAAATGTGTATCATCACTTTCTGTTTTTGGGTGTGGGCCCAAATAATTGGGTCATGGCCCAACGAAGTGGGGTGGGGCCTCAATAATCTCATGAATAGCTGCCACCACTTCCGATTCAGTCAACATCTTTTTAAGATTTTGTATTTCCTCCATAGAAGGGAGAAGATCGGAATCAACATCTATACAAGGATGACTAAGAGCAGCATGTATAGTGTCATCCTTGGGGTCAGAGCTAGGAACTGTGGTGAATGTGTGTGTGAGTATAGGATCTGGAGTCGGTACCCTCTCCTCACAAGTTAAATCAGTTAGGTGTCTCCCAAATTGTTTTTTGTATTTTAAAGGTATTCTCATTTTTTGTAATTTGGGCAATTGTTGTCAATCATCAGATTCATTTGCTCAACTAACCGGGTTTGGTACTCAAGAGAAGTCTTCATGAGAGATGACTACAACAACTTAGTATCAGGTGAGTATGGTGGGATATGTTAATGTGGTGGTGGTGGGTAAAAATCAAAATCCGATGTCTGAAATAGTGGGTTAAATGGATATGTAAAAAAAGATAAATCAGGAACAAAGTCCTACTAAAAAAATAGAGGTGGATCGGCTAAAGGGTACGAGGGATCTGTAAAGTTCGGATAAAAATCACTCCAGTCGACCATCTCCGAAACAAAAGAAAAGGATGAGGAGAACATGATAGTCAAATCAAGATATGCAAGAAAAAGGCACACACGCGCAGAGCAGATCGAGTAATCACTCAAACAAACACAAACAAATGTACACAAAACAAACCCCTCAATTCACCAACTCAACACAATGATGACCGTGAAAGTTCGATCTTTTTATCTTAGAGTTAGGTGAAATTCACCAAGTTGTACAAATCATGTAGGTAGGTCAGGGATTGGGTACTAATCACTATTGTGTACGTGGCAAATAAAATACGAATACAATGAGGGGGTTACTCTCCCAAGACAATGATTTTTTTTATTTTAGGTTTGAGTAATGGTAGCAGTCCCAATTTTATTGGTTATCACTTTTTTATAGATTTTTAATAAGAATGCACGATCCTAAAAAGGAGGAAATTCCTTTTAGTATCCTATGTGGCCAAAATCAAAGGGAGAAAGTCAGAAAAGCAATGCAAGGTGAAAATCATGGAGAGTGATGGCACAAGTGTGCATTTTTTGACATTCGAGATCGGTTCATGCAAACCAATGCAAACACAAATCAAACTCCAGGTTCACAAAATCATACAATGAAGCTGCACGAGTTCGACAAATTATCTTTTCCATTTTAGTTGGAGATAAAGTCAATATTGGAAAAGAATTAACAAGCTGTTAGGTGCTAGAAATTTTCTTAAAGACTGGCCCGAATTCTTACGACTAGTTACACCTACTTTCAACCAATATGGGTGTATGTATGGACTGTAAAACGGATATCTGTTACTTAAGGATGGTGCCTTACATAGTGTCCTTCAAACCACCCACTGTGCTAAGGAAATCCATACCATTTACCAACTATCCATATTTCCTTACTGAGAAGTAGCTAATTGTTTTTTATAGAATCAGTACTAAACGAAGATTCTGGAGCTGGGCTCTAGCCTTGAGTGTCATCTCTCGCTCACTCAGATAAATAAATCAATCCAAGGATGGGTTACTCTCCCGCAAAAATTTATGATTTTATGAGTTAATTAATATCGACCTTGTTTAGCAGTCTCAATTTTATTGAGGTGATCACTTTAAAAATTAGATGAGCAGAAATTCACGTCTACCGTCCAATCTCAATTTCCTTTAAATTTTCAGTGACAAAACAGGTGGGAGAAAATTTGGGAAAAACTGATGCACGTGAAACAATGATGTACGCTCAGATAGAACATTTACAGCGATCAAGCCGGCCCGATTTTAGATAGAACAATGATGTATGCTCAGATAGAACATTTACAACAATTCCTCGCGATCTCCCTGTGGGATGCAATATAAGAATTGAAAATTATTCTAGATGGATGCAAGCTGATAAAAATCACACCTACCAGACAATTCTACTAGCTGTGAAGAATTGAGTTAAAATTTTGACTAAGTTGAACGATCTAATGTGCGTCATAATTAATGTGAAGTGGTCCTAGGTTCTAAGAGCACAATCAAAAAAATCCTAGAAGCTCTAGTAGTTGTATGGGCAGGTCTAACCTTTGAGCCACTCAAGCCGAGCCCTGCACTCACTGAAGAGCGAAACAGGTAAGGACAAACCACATAAAAAGTTTGAGGTCTTGTTACACACACGAGAGTCCAAACGGACACCACTGTAAATGAGCAATTAATTACAGAAAATAAAATTACAGAAAATAAATCCTAGAATCTACGCTCTCTCATGACTTGACTCTATCTTACGTTTAGGCGGCTTTTTGGAAGTCGGTGAAGATGCGTCGGTTTTTGAAAACCGCTCCACGTACGTCGAGTACCTCGTACAAAAAATAAGAGAGAGAGAGAGAGTGTGTGTGTAAGAGAGTGACTCAAAAAATAAAAATATAAAGACAAAAAATAAATGTTGAAATAAATAAAAGAAAAATGTATAGTGGCACGTTCGGGGGTCAGACTGCCCGAATGTGTGGAAAACAGAGCACTAACTTTCTAAATACAACCTTAGCTGTTTGCCTCCCCGACAATGGCGCCATCTGACGAGTCCAAAAATACCCTCGATTATTTGATGTGAATTATTGTTTCAATTACCAATGTGTCGTTGTAATTACGTTAGGTAATCAGAATCAATCAAGAAATAATCATAATTAATTTTTTCTAATTTTAATCGGAGTGGTTTTATGTTTATTTCACTTGGTCAAGTCTCAAGGTCGAACTCAAGGAGGCAAAGGAACAACCTAGAAATAATGTCTATCAAATTTCATGCGTGAATTTCAAAGTAGATTATTTTTGTTATTTTATTATGCAATTTTGGAATGCAAAATGCAAATGCGGCTGATTTGTAGGATTAGAAAATAAATATCTATCAAATGATGTCCAAAAATTATGAAATTGGGCCGAGATGTAAATTATGGTGAAATGAATGCTCTGTAATATTTTGAAAATTTTGAATACAATATGAATAAATAATGAATTTATGAATGTAAACAAAGTGAATTTCAATAAATTATTATAGTAGATATTAAACATATTTATTTTCAAAGAATAAAATTATCCAAGATCTATGACTAAGTGATTGATCTCAGAAAAATCTTAAACATTTAAAATACAAAATTTAATACTTATTAAAAATTAAAGATTAAAATCTACAAAATGTTATTTATAGAGAAAACTGTGCATGCAAATGTAATTCTTTTTAGGCACAATGTGAAATACAATTAATTATAAGATTAATGATTTTTTTGATAATTTTTAAGGATATGGTTAATTAGTTATTAATTTCAGAGTGCAATGTAGGCAAAGTATGCAATTTTACGCAAGAATATTAATTGTTAAATAACCATAAAATAGAAAAATACAACAATTTTTCCATAAGTAGAGAATTAATTGAAGAACACAATACTATTTTTCAATAATAAAAACACTATCATGTAGAGGTCTAACAAAAAGGGGGAACACAGTGGTAGATTTACAATAAAATAAATTAGAAAAAAAGTAGTGGAGGGACTAGAATGTGATTACCGAGACCCTACAAGATCAAATTGCAAAATTCCTCAAGGATCACCGTGCGTAGAACGTGACCCTTTAGTGGCAGGACTAGACTGTAAAAGGGGATCTCCAAGGGTTGTTTTTGCAAATCTTCCCTCCCTACGCATGCGTATCAGGTGAGGGGAGGGGGCTTCGTATAGCATGCCCGAGGGCGGGCGGAGGAGGCACGATGGTTTCAAGGACGGAGGGGCAGAGCCCCACGAAGTTCCCAAGTGCGGTGGGGGTCTCGGGCCTTGTGCCCGGTGGCTCGCTAGCAGCGATGTCGAGGTGGAAGCGGGGGACCAGCGGAGAGGAGGCGGACTTCCTGCATAGCAGGCACTGCTTTTGGAAGTTAGGGGTGGCACATCAGTAGGAAGGGAAGGTGGCGGGGACCTGAGCGAGAATGGTGGCTGACACAGCCAGGGGACGTCAAGGTGGCGGTGAGGCGTGGGCGTAGCAAAATAGGTAGGGCGGTGGCTTGCGGTCGGAAATGGTGGTCTCCAGTGTTCGAGGGAGGAGATGCAAGCAGTTGCAGGTGAAGTGGCTCTATGGTATACGGTGGTGGAAGTTGTACAGGAATAAGGTCATCGGCTCACCAGCCACAGGTCCAAAGCTAAGCTAATGGGGAGGAACGTGGTTGCAACGAGGTGGATACCTTGGATCTCACCGCAACATAGGAGGTATGCTTCGTTAGGGAAGAAGGGGTAGAGTAAAGCTGTCACCGACACTTCAACCTTTGGCCCTCCTGTTGTGTGGTTCAGCGGATGATGTATGAGGGAGGAGCGACAAGAGATTAAATAGAAGAGGGCGAGGGGGACCAGATATGGTAGGAGGAGGTTGATGGAGATCCGATGGGATTTGGGAGGGTCAACATTGATATATTTGGGATTTGTTCAGCTGCACGTATTAAGAAGGTGGTCGAAAAGATTAGGTCTATGGTTTGCGGTGCCGACGAAGAAGGAAAATGAAGGCGGAGACCGATCTCAGATGGAATGGGTGTAGAGATTGCGGAGTGTGGCAGCCATCGTAAAAGGGTGACGCCTGCTCTTGTTTTCGAAAGGAGGTGGAAGATGGAGGTGGCACATGCAGTGCATGTGTGAGCTTAAATGTTTTTAAATTTTTTATTAAAATGAATTATAAAAGCCTCCAAAAATGGGTGACATGTGACGACTCCATGAGCCGCCACATGTAAGCCTTAGAAAATTTAAAAAATTAAAATACAAAGATAAATCGAAAAAAATAGAAAATGACCTCAGATTGAAAAAATTTCTTACGAAAATTGTTCTCGTGAGAAGATCTGCAACTTTCATGAAGGGACTAAAACCAAAATCGGTTAATTGCACAAAATAATATTTTTAGGGTACTCTGTGTACATATCACATCTTGATTTTTGGGTTTTATATTTTTTTATCATTTTTTAATAAGATAAAAATCGGGAAAAATTACGATAAAATCAAAGATAAATATTTACACATTAATCAATTTTATGATTTTTTTATTAATTAAGAACATGAAGAAATAAAATAAAATACAAAAAGACAACTTTTGTACAAACAGTCAGTGAAGACTCATAGTCTGTAAATTTCTTTGATTTCAACTCATTTTAATTTAGATTTTTACAATTTTAATAAAACTTTTTCCAAAGAAAATAAATGAAAAATAAATAAAATAAAATGAGTTAATTATGTACATAAAATAGTAGGTCAAAAATCGCTAAAATACAAAATGTACAAAAGAAGCCCAAAACCCAACTTTCACATATGAGCTCCTATTCAGTTGAACTTAGTCTTGCTTTGATGGTAATTGAATGTACATGAGTTCAAAAGTGAGTAGGATCAAATCAGATATTGTATGAGGAAGATATCAGCATTTTAGTCTGGAAATCCTGGAAATAGATTTTGAGTTTATGGTCCACTTATTTATGTTAGTGATTTTTTTGTATTTTTCATTTATTCTTGTTAGTACTATGTACAACATGAGGTGGTTTCAGGTGATTTGGAGTTAGCATGAATTAGTTAAATATCATGGAAGTTAGGCTATTTTACAGGTCAATTGGGCTGGGATTTTTGGTTTCTTATTTTATGCAATTATGAGGGATAAAATGCAATTATTATTTATTCATGCATGAATGCTAATTATGCAATATAAAAGAAAAAATGCCAATGAATTTTGGGGATTTGATCTTAGTTAGTCATTTTTAGAGTGATGAATCTTAGATTCATCAGTATTCTTGAGAATGTCGTCATTTATATCGAGGGCTTGACCTTCACCATAGATTTCATTGTAATGCCCATGGAGACCTCCACCCCAGTGGAGTGTTCTCCAATCATCCTAGAACAAACCTTCCTCGGCTCGACGAGAGCCATTGTTGATTATGGATTTGGAGAGATACGCTTTCATTCTACCGACGAGAGCATTTTCTTGATCATTGCACCCACCATGGACCAGAGACTCACATCTGACAAGAGTGTACTCGTGTCAGCTGACCCCGAGGACTATGACCTATCTGCTGCTATCAAAGAGGTTTGCTTTCTCATGGATGAGACTGAGACCTGAGAATTCCTCTTCAAGGAGGAAGACTCGAGTAACATAGATCTTGGAATTCCCTCTTCTTGTTTGTGGTGATGCATTGATGACATCTACGATATTTACACCGTAGACACTTTAGTGTGTAAGACAGACTCAAGAGAGACTTCACAAGCCAGACTTGACCTGACTTCTTCCTTAGATGAGTTTGTTCCTTTATATTTTGAGATTCCAGAGACTTACCAGGCCAAACGTGACTACACTACTTCCACTGAGCAGTTCGTGTTTTTCCACTTTAAGACTGCTGAGGATCTACCCCATGTCGATCCTGATCGAGTTGAGTAAAATAATGACCTCCATATCGACTTGCACCTTGTTAATCCATTCCTCAATGGTAACACAAGAAGGTATGCTTTATGCCTTCTTGATCTCTGTATAGCCTCCACTTTGTATATCCGCTTTCGTTTTCTTCCTTCCATCTACCATTTTACTCATCTACCTCGTTCCATGTGTTTGCCTTCTTAGGACCTTCTTTGTCCTAGGTATAGGGGGTGGACAAGCAGATTGCTCATTATTCATTCCATTCATCAATTCTATTGTTGGCTATACTTAGGGTTCTTTTACCCTAAGTGTAGGGGGAGTGATGTGTACATTCTCCCAACGTATTTTTTCTTTTTATTAGTTTCTTTTTCTTGATTCCCTCAACTACCTCCTCTCTTGTTGATATTTCTATATATACTTAGCGATATCTTACACTAAGTATACGGGGAGACAGATTGAATTGTGTTCTGTTCATTCCCACCCTCAATCCTCCCTGCATGTACAATACAGTCTGCTATACTTAGGATTATTTCATACTAAGTATAGGGCGATGGTTGATTTATGATTCTTAATTTTTTATTTCATCGTTGTAATATATGCTCATCTATAGTCATTGCAAGTTATGTCTTCTCGTTTCTTTCTGGTCTATGAGTACATAGCTCAAGCTATGTATATGGGGTTGTATATATGTTGTATATACTTTAGCCATAGCTCATACCTCTACATTTTTAATAATATGGATAATTATAAAAAACAAAAATGCATAATAAAATTCTTTGTATACACTGACCACGTTAAAAATATTTTATAAAATGTTTGAAAAATAGTTGGAAAATCTTTTTGAAAAATCATTTGAAAACTGTTTGAAAAATGTTTTGTAAAATGTTTACAATTTTTGTAAAAATGTTTTATTTGTAAAACTTTTCTTAATTTGTTTAAATAAAATATTTTGAAAATCTATTTGCAAAAGGTTTGGAAAATGGTTGCGAAAATATTATAAAAAATCTATAAATATTTTTTGAAAAATCTTTGCAAAATGATTTTCAAATTTTTTTAAATGTTTTGCAAAAAATACATATCAAATTATTCTTTCAAAATAAAGTTTTCAAAATGTTTGTCAAAATTTGGGCAAATTATTTTGTAGACTATAGGAATTCTTTAGAAACCCCATAAATAAAACTTGTAAATACCTGTTGTAAACTCTTCAATCAGAATTCTTGTAAATAAAGATGCACTCTCATGTAAATATATGTACATAATTATTTTCCAAAAATCTTTTATTTTTGAAAAAATCACTAAAAATTTGCAAAATTAAAAATTCATAAAATTTGCTAAATATTTTCAAAAAAAATGCATAAAAATGTGCAGAACTTTTCAAAACCCATAAAAAGTTAATTAATTGCATCACAAAAATATTTTCCTTGCATTATACATAGCATTTTCAATTTTCATATTGATAATAACAATCGAACAAGTCTAAGTAAAATCCGAAGATTGGGGCTTAGATGGACCTTAATTCACTTAATCACAAGAACCTTATAGGAACTGGAATTGTGATGCTTTGGGTTTGCTAGACTAAATTCTTTGAGACCACAAGACTTGATTCAGTGTTATCTTGACTGCCTAAGTAGAATATTATGGAACACACGCAAGACTCTTGTTTATAATGACCTAGCTTGCACACTTGCACCTTACACTTTGCTCAACTCAGTTGAAGTGGTAGATGGTTGTATTTGTCAGCATGAGACACCAGTCAATGGAAACATCAGAAGTCACACATTTATGGCCATTGTACCCCAACCCGATCTAGTACCCATGAGGTCTAATGACAGAAGTTGTGGGTTGAAATAATGCTTCAAAAGAGGGATAGTGTACTGGCTCAAGAAGAAAAGTCCATATGTAAATGTTGTTGTACATAGTATTAATAAAAAGGAAAAACTAAAAACTTTGAAAGGAAAAGATAGGCAAAATAAAGGAAAAATCAATTCCAGTCAGAGCATGTATATTGTCAATAAGAAAACCTGAGCTGCGAAGTCAAATGTATGTGAGCCTACAGCTAGATGACTTGGCTAAATGGGCCAAGCGTCCAAGGATAGGTAGCTACACTATCTACCGTCCATTCTTTTTTCATCTTCCTCTTCTTGAGTTGATTGCACTTGAACATAGAAGGGAATACCCCACTTCTCGAGGAAAGAGTTGTTGTATTGGGGAATTAGGGTCACCATGTTGGAGAATACTGACTTTTACCACTTCAGCTGATAGGAGCTACATAAAACTGACATTGTATAAGTTAGGCTCATAGCTATAAGGGTCTGTGTATGACATCAACTTTTTTCTGACCCGACTTTTGAGGAGACTTGGGCAGAGTCTTGTGGGTCATAGTGGCTATTGTATTTCAAATCTGTTTCCCAATAAGGTTTCAATCAAACTTAACTTCCAAAGGTCTGACTGAGCTCCAAACATTGATTTTATGAAGACAAGTTTAAAAGTTAAAATCAATACACTTTATTTCTTTTCCTTTTCATTATTTTCTTTTCTGCATTTATAAGCATAAGTATTTGCTAGGGACTAGCAAAGGAAAGTATAGGAGGTCATGAATCTCCATTTCATTACCTTTACTATTTCATTTTGGCCTTTAAACCTTGGCTAAATGCATGTATATATCATTACTTTGCATAAGTTAACGTTTATTATTTATTGAGTGAATATTGTATAAAATACAACATTTGAAGAAAAATAAAAGAATATAGAAAAGAAAAGAAAAAGAAATGAAATACCAAATGTATTGAATTACCTAAAATCTCGAGACCTACGCATCATGATGACTGGGTCGACAAGGAATAAAGATGGGGGAAATGAGGGCCAAAAATACAATAAATATCCAAATTTACTTTACCAAATATTGATTTTTGGGACCTTTTTTATTCTTTATTATTTATACATCAAATCAGTAAACTTTGTGCATGAAAGTTGTAGATCAAAATATATAGAAAAATACAAAATTTATTTCACATAAAAATGATACATATTGTGCATTCTACACTCAAAATAAAAATACAAAAGCTAAACTACCCATACCCATATCTTCTCCATATGAACTCAAAATCAAAATCATCTTTAATTATATATAATTTTTTATTATCTATTTAAGGAAGGTGGTTTCAATTAATTAGGAGTTAGATTTTTAACCCCTATTGTACAATATACTTGAATAAATTGTCCATTTATTTATTCTTTATATTTTTTCACTATTTTATATTTTTATAATTTTGTAAATATTCTTTATAGTATATTCACATAATTATAATGAAATAAAACCATTAAAAACATACTAAAATAAATAAGTATATAAAATACATAGACGGATTAGATGTATATACTTATATAATAAGTACATCTATTTATTTAAGTGTATAAATAACCTCAGAAAAGTTCAATAAAATATAGTCATGTGTATTTAAATAATTTATAAATATATAAATTATGTGTAAAAATTAATAATTTTTAAAAATTCAAAATAAAAATCAAATATACAATATATAGATAAATATACATATAATTTTACTTGTAAAAACTCATAATAAATAGAGTTATAAAAATAAAAATATATCATATTAAAAAACTACAGAAGATAATAAACATATTTTAAATTTTAGCTTTTATTTAATTAGTTTAGTTTGTTATTTTATTTTTATTTATTTATTGATTTTATTAGTTTTGTTTTCTTGTGGTCCCTATTGGACCAATAGAAGCATTTCTTCTGTTTCCTAGAGTCAACTCCTCCGACTCCAGGTGTATCCTTGTCATAATAGTTGCACACCTTCCTTCGCGATATTTTCTACCATGATACAAGGTCGAGGTCTTGTACCTCCTTCATAAGATTTCATTCCTGTTCATCCAGAATCTTAGTCGTCACTTTGCTTAGGGTTGATCATCCTCGAGACACTCGCAATCCCTAGACAAAGACCGACCGTTCATCACCCTACATATAGCCTCTACGTCCTCCATTTTTGCTTTTTGGTTCCCTTTCTGCTCTGCCTTTGCCCCTCAAGTTGTGCCCTTAGGATAAAGATTGGTGATAGGAGGCTTTCCCCGCTGATTTGCAGGGAGGAGGGATGCATAGAAACTGTCCCCAACCATTCACCAGAGCTCTGTACTCGGCGGTCTATCTCTTTGGCTTCGGCCAAATTGAGGTACCTTTCTCATCCTTTTTAGGTAGATGTTAGTTTTAGTTTTCATTTTCCTATTTTATTTTAGGCTCTAATTAGTAGGGTTAGCCAAATCATCATGATTTAACCTTGATGGGGCTCTCAAGTGACAACCATTGTCTTCAGTTGTCTCCTCCTTGTTTCAACCTCCACTGACCATCTCATGACCTTACTAAGTCACTTTTTCCACCTTCTACACCATTTATCTCACCCAGATCTATTTAGATCTGGCCGACCGAGGTCCACCTCAACCAACTATCGTTGGACTTCTCCACACCCTCCATTATACCTTGATTTCCACCAATAATTGCTCATGTAGCCTCACTGTGTGTTCTTCTTTGATTATCTGCATGAAGTGTGTCTGTAAGAGCGCTTCTGCTGGCTAATAGCATCAAGAACCAACACCTATGTCTTACTTCAGGCCATCAAGCTCCACGGCCTGATCATTAGGCCCCAGACCCATCTGAGGTTCTTGGGAGGTGTAGAGTGGATGCAAGAGCGTGAAGAGACCCTTGGTGGTGTCCCAGGTGGTCGGCGATGCGTGCAACATCAGATCAAAACTCTCCAAGTGTGAATTCTTCATTTGTTCTTCGAGAGCCATTTAAATCTGTCCGATCAAGATGAGGAGCCCCAAGCGCACATGTGATGTCAGATTTGATAAAGCAACAATTGATGATCATCTTGGGGAATCTAATCATCATCGTCCGAGCCAAAGCATCATCGTACGACCAAACCCTGTAGTAGACAATCCTGAACCGCACGATCGAGCGCCTGTTGGGGGTAATTTTCATAGCCGACACCCGTATTTTGTATATTAATGTTTAATATTTAGACTTTTCATACTAGTTGTAATTTTTTTTTAAAAATTGTAAGTGACCCCTTTGGATTTTGAGATATTTCATTTTGGTCATGCCAGCTAAGCTAATGTGGTCCCCCATGTGAGCTGGGAATTTTGTAGTTACACCCTTGCGATTTTAGTAATTGTAGCTTAAAATTAAAACTTTGAATATTAGTTCAATACTTTTGGGTAATCTGCATATTCACCCTGGTCATAAATTTAATTGTAAATATACCCCTACTAGTACAAGTATTTTTGTGCTTGTTTGTCTAATTTTTATAAATATCATCCGTGCTCCAAAATTATGGAAAAATAGGATCTTGTGTCTCTTTGCATGCTCTTTCATGCAATATAAAATATTTTACATTTTATGCATTTTCCTATTTATTAAAAATAAAAAGGTGTGTGTTTATTTCTTGTTTGCCTTAAAAATCCAAAAAAATTATAAAATCACAATTATAAATTCCAAAAAAATAGAATAATCTATTGTTGTATTTTGTACCTCTAGACCAAAAATCCCTAAACTAGAAAAAGAAAATCACTAAAAATTAAAAAGAACCCAAATACTTATAAAAACTATAAAAAATCAACAAAAACTCCAAAAATATTAGTTTTGATTTTAGATTTTTATTTATATATATTATTAAGTATTAAAATAGGTTTGAGAATTTTTACTTTAGATAGTATTTTTAAATCTCAAAATAACTAGACATATTTAAAAAGTCCTTGATTTTGTATATTTTGGACTTTAAAAATACAAAAAACTCTAAGTTATCTATTCATTTTCCTGCTCAAAATTATATGCATCTTTATGGTTTGACCCCTATTTCTTGTCACTATACACATTTTTTAGGGTATAATAAGTTTTGTCTCACTTAGTTATATTGCGTAATCATTGTTGTGGGTTAATTGTTGAGATTGCAATTTGGATTAGGTACCAAGAGTCGAGAGAGGCGTTGATGCATTGATTTCCGGATCCGACCTGTCTGACACCATAAGCCTTCTAAGACCGAATATTATGTACCTTGTCTTGCATGCTTTTCAAATGACACTATTACCAGAGAGCATCGATTTATAGAGCATAGATTAGAAACTTACATTATTTTTGCCTTTATTTCATTATCTATTTCTCTCTTTATTATGTTTTTATTTAAGAATATTCTGACTACCTTCTTGTTTGAATTTACTACGATGGCCCACTTATCAAGGGAGGATTTCCTTGGAGATTCTATGCACCCGAGAGCCACAGAGACCAGTGGTTCTTTGCCGATTGGTAGGAGAGAGTAGCAGAGGACACAAGAAGCCAAGAAAAAATGCCTTAGTGTAGATTTAGTTTAATTTTGTGAGAGAGATATTCGTTCAGTTAATTTGTAACAATACAGAACCTGAACACTTAAACAAGTAAAGTCTCACAAGTCTATTTCATCAGGTGATTATCCTGGGGGACTTGACTAGTTTTTCCCTATTTTCATTGTCTTCTACATTTATTCATCCCTACTTTTCCCTTTGTTTCTATTTGTTTTCCATGATTTGTGTTTCCCGCCATTTTTTATTTTATATCATGAGGAATGAGCCCTTAGATACTAGGAGTGGATGTTCGATTCAATTAAGTCAAATTCCCGATATAATTCCTGCAACTATAGTCTCATTCTTGGATCTAGTCAAATTGAACAAGTTCTTCACGATAATAGAAGCTCATGTCTTAGTGTGATTTCCTCGTTGCACTATATATAGCATACGTTTAAAATTTGTGCCTTGAATCCCACATGGAGAGGACATGGAAGGATTGTAAGTCTTCTGACTAAGCATATCATAATCATTTTTTGACTTGCATTGCTTTTCCGTCTTCTCCCTCTGATTTTGCTCACATAGGAAACGCAAAAAAATGAAAAAACCATTAGGCCTATTGCATGAAAAATACTAAAAAAATGAAAACTTAGAAAAACTAAAGAGGGACTGCTAAGAAAACCTTGACCTAATTAGAAATGATTAATAGAACTTCGTTGTATTGGGTTCACAACACCCTCATCGTATTCAGGTACCTTCCAGATAGAGCAAGGAACAATTCCTAAGGACTAAAGCACAATTCCAGCTTGCGCAACGCCTTGTATATCATCTGGATTTAAGAAGTATTGGCACTTCTATTTGAAAGATATGGTAAGATCCTTAAGTGCATCACAGAAGCGTAAGGATCATCATATGCGATCGAGAGAGACTAGTCGCTCTAGTTGCTCGAGGCAGCGGAATTAAAATTTTTTCATGCGATGAAACCACATGATCCAAGGACACTTCTCGGATCATTTCATCTAACCATAAACAAGTATTTGGGTACCTCTTGAAGTGTGGTTGTGATCGAGTCTCTAAATGAAGAGACCTCCTGTCTCAAGTCCGAATCGATGGAGGAGACACTTGTGAGAGTGTGGATGAGCCGCGTGCTTCTCGTAATCCATGTTAATGATATAAGTGGAGATTCTCCTGATCTCGTCACACGAGATATGATATCTTCTTCACGAGCAAGGCACACTGAAGGAGATGGAGATCCACGAACAAATGATCCGGCAGCATAACGGTGATGCTGCGACGATGGCGACTCTCTCTAGGGCATCATGGTGGACGACCACAAGAGAGAGAGAGGGAGAGATGGCGTATAGACAGAAAGAGGGAGAGGGAGAGAGCCTTATGTTCTCATTAGCACTTTAAGAGAGTGCACTTTTATTTATAATATTTTGGGATCCATGGATCTCAATCAAAGGACAACACAAATCCAATGGCTCACATTGATTTGTGTTTCTTTTAATGGCCAAGATTTTGTTGTAAAAATACAACAATAATTAATTTAATTTAGATTAAATATGTATTGAAAATTCAATACAAATTAATCCCAAATAAAATCAATCAAGCATGGAGATTATGGAATGAAGATTACCTCCTTCCATAATATGGAAGTTGGTGGCAATCTCGCGTAATCTCATGAGATCTCATGAGATTACATTATTCCATGGAAATCTCCAAGATTTTCAACAAGACATTTTGTAAATTATTCTACAAAAATAATTCATAATTATTAAGTGAATATATGCGATCTTGCCATTGGAAATTTGTGAATCACATTTACAACCCAAAATAAAATGTAAATTACATTTTCAAGTAATTGTCCAATGTGAATCCAATTCACATTAACAAGTAACTAAAAAATGTAAATTACAAATAGCTCTCTCCTATATATTATAAATCACATTTATAATATATATGAATAATTCGTATAGTGCTATCCACATTATTCATATCCATGATAATTAAATCACATTTAATCATCTTGGATCTCTATTCTCATGTGCCTAAATAATATGAATCACATTCACATTATTCACATCTTTGATTACTAAATCACATTTAATTATCTTAGATAACTCTCCTTATAATATGAATCAAATTCATATTATTCATGTTAATTATTTTTATCACATTTAATTATCCATTTTATCAATGCTCGGATACATATATCAACAATGAAATTATCCTGAACTCTTTCAAGGATAATGCGTTTTCTTTATGGATACTTTTTTTTAATTTTTTTTTCTAGTAAGTTTCGAACCCTGATCCTTTAAAGTGGGAGCCACTGCTTCTACCACCATATCATTAGAGGAGTTTGTATACTTGGTGATAAGGATAGGGTGATTGTATTTTCCACGTATAGCTACTTGGATATTGAGATCACACCTCAAATCCAAATCATGCGGACCTCCCATAGAGGTTTGATTAAATCATAGCCATAAATCTAATATTCTCATTGCATCTGAATCGCATTCAGATCAGTGTCCAACATTTGGACCAAGATCAGATCACTTCTCCACTGAGAGGAGTCACTAAAATCCGGACATGTTTCATCACTCCCTAGGAATGGAAGCGTCATAGTTATACAACCATTTATGATCACATCACCCTTAGGTATTCCTAATACCTGTACACCCTGCATACTAGAAGATCAAGAATAAACCCGAAGTATGATATTAATTTTACACTGTGTACTTCATGGTTTTATCATTAAGTTTCTCATTTGACTATTGGGAGTTGGTATCGATCATATACTTTCAAAAAACATATATCATACCCAGGTGTTGATCATATACTTTCCCAAAGCATATATGAAACCTACAAATTCAGTCAAGCTTCCAAAGCAAGATGGTCGTGCACGAAATTTGATTATTCCCAATATATTATGAGTGAGCTCATGTCATGTGGTTTAGTAATGAACATGTATGATCCCTTTGATAGATCGTATTACTCATATGCCCTTTCATGCACACCAGCATGTCGGTGTATTGACCTTGGTTAGGTCATCAACCTATTAGTCTGCCAAATGTACATACTCAGACATATAGTAACACATCTGCCTCCGATCAGAGGATGTGTACCTATTTCGTAACAGCATACGACATAGGACTTTGGTTTTCTCGATCTCGCTAAGTTAACTCTTTGCCCTAACTTGTCTAACACCTATGAGTCTCTATTCCTATGTAGAGGACCTACATCAACAGGTCGGTTAGATATCAACTTATCGAGAAAGGATTTCCATCTCCTTCTCAAGCTGGAGATCCTCTTTAATTATCATTTGACGGTGCTTGATGAGTCTTCAATCTAACTCTTTAGATATTCATCCAACCACCAGCCTTTGTGATTCAATAATTGAATCAACAGTTGTATGACCAATAAGATGGCCAAGGTACATAACCCTAATTGTACTAAGGGACCTATTATGGAAATGAGTTATTCTTCATTTCATATTAGGGAATGATATTTGCAATAACATTTATTGCATAATGGCTCGTTGTGAGATCGCATGTCCAACAATATCCCACTAGCCCAAAGAGCCATTAATGGGCTAATCAGTAAACCCACACTCATGTGACAATCATAGGATATTTTGAAAAATAGCTAGGTAAGCTGATCAGTCACTCTGTTCTCAAGAAATTATGCCAAGTCCTTTTACGGCAGTTGCATATCCCCAGTAACAATGTTCGCATTTAATGCGAATGTTGCATCTTATGCAACCAACACTCAATTTTGTCAGTTATAGTGTCCTTGACACTACAACTTAATAAATTATTATAACCAATATGTCTATAATCCTTATTAGAATACCCTTATTCATGGAGATCTCTATCTCCTAAGGTATCCACAGTTAAGACCTTTTAGATCACTATCTATAATGTCTTAAGCTCTTGAAGATAAGATATAGAGATCACTATCTCTAAAGTTATGTCATCTTTGAAGATATTGTTATTATTGCAATCAAGTATTTTATTTCCATAGTAGGATTAGTAACAGTTTACTACTCCCACTGCATGGCAGACATCTGAATTTTGTACACATCTAGCATACACTCATCTTCTCGTAACTGATGCACAAGGGCAAGCAGTTCTAGCATTCACTTCCTCAACTCTTTGAGGTGCTATCCCTTCGGATAGGTCAGTACCATATCTTAAGGGAATGAAGCCTTCCTTGGAATTTTCCAGAAAATGGAACATGTTCAAGGTGTACTACAAATGTGATGTTCCCAATACCCTCTTCTCTTTGCCTTCTGAACTCTTTTAGAACTAATATCCAAGAGGTATCCTTGGAATCTTTCATCTCAAGCAATAAAACAACCAGATTATAAAACACTGATTATAATTATCCCTATATCATTCCAAATGATTAGGATATCATCTACATTTAGCATGATGAACACAATAACACTTAGCTCCATATGGTACATCAAGATTCTATCTGAAATCATAACATTTATAATTTCATCAAATCTTATTTTTCAACTACAAGAAGCTTATTTGAGTCCATAGATGGAATTCTTCATCTTGCACACCTTGCTTTCCTGAACCATAAAGCCCTGTGGCTACTTCATGTGAATATCCTCAGTGAGGTATTCACAGAGGAATGCAATATTGACTTTTATCTTGACGATGTCATAGTCATGTTGTGTAGATATAGTTGGCAATATTCTGATTGGTTTAAACATGTTCACTGAAGAGCAAGTCTCATCGCAAGCGATGTCTTCTCTTCGATGTGTAGCTCATGGCTATGAGCTTTGCTTTGAAGGTCTCTACCTTCTAACCAGGTTCCCTCTTTCTCTTGAAGATCCATTTATACCTTAACAGGTCTTACCCATATAGGTGGATCCTTGAGGGTCCATATACAACACTTAAATATGAAGTCTACTTTAGACTTTTATCACTAACATCCATCTTTCCATGTCATGATCTTCAGAAGCTTCATCACAAGAAGTAACATCATTGTCAGATTTCTCTAACACATGGAATCCATCCTCAAACTCATTTGAAGAGGAATTAATGTTTCATCTTTAATTGTCCTTTTTGTTTCCCATTTCAGGAGCCTCATCATCTTCTCAACATTAAATGAGTTCTTTACTTCATTTTCATCTTGATTCTCAAAAGAGTCATCCTCTAGGAATCATGTCTTTAGAGATGAGATCTTTTAAGATTCTCAAGGTCATAAAGTAAGTATACAATACCAACCTTTATTTTCCTAATGAAGTAGCATTCTCTAATTCTATATTCCATCTTACTTACATGGATTCATATCAATGATATACAATGTAGTCTCTACTACATATATATACACACCTAGAAACTAAGAGGTAATTATGCTAATATTAATCATTTATCAAACCATGTCATACATGATCTAATTGTATCTTCCTATAACTCTATCGAGTTTAGGTATATTTGGAGGAGTGAGATAGGAATGATATTCCTTTCTCTATGAGGTATTCCGTGAATTCTTCTAATAGGTACTGACTAACTAGATTAGATCAAATTCATTTCATCTTCCTTCAAAATTTGGTTCTTAGACCAAAATTATGAAATCCTTGAACATTTCAAAGCTTTCTTAGGTGAAGGGAAGAAATCTCATATCACAAATAATCATTGAATGATATCACATATCATTAATGTTCATTATGATACAGATGATCTACATACATCCATATGTATGAGATCTTGAATACCTTGGCATCTAACACAATTCCCAAAGAAGGGTGCGTTAGACATTTTCTACTTTGAATATAATATTCAAAAGTAGTAAGTTTTGAACCATTAGACAATCTAAAGTTCAATATCTTACTAGTCTATTGATCAAATCAACAGACAAATGTACATAGCTTGATCTTAGATCATTGTTAAATGATTTTCATCCTCCTACTAATCTTATAAAGGTTTAATTTTCAGTATTAGAAGTGATAATGAACCATTCATTAATTTTCTAATTTAGTAGTATCCTCTAGATGTCAGATTACTTTCTGAAATATATCCATCATAACTCTTTAAGATGGTTCTATTCCAGAATGCATGTTTATTTCCAACATTTAGAAATAAAATATGAGTGTACTCTAACATCCTGGTCATAGAGGCATTCTCTAAAACTAAGGACTCTCCCACTGAAAAATGAAGTCTATCTATCCAATAGACATTGTTGCAACAATTGCATCAATATACATGTAGATGACTATTAAACCTGAAGATCAAATTCCAGTCATGTAATACATATGCAACTAATTGCATGTGTTATTAGAAGAATGAGATACAATTATTAGTCTTTGATCTTATAAAATAAGAAAATCAATTTCAATGATTATGTGTAGATGTAAATTATTTCGATTCACTATCCGAGTCCTTCTCTAAGGATTCTAGATAGACTTGGTAGTCATACTATCAATACATAGGATTATTGTAGTATTGGCATTCATCTAACTCTTTGGATGTCATATGGATGTCATAGAAGTAGAGTCAACTCTTTGTCTTTCCTTCTAACATAGGTCAGACCCATGCTTCCACTGCACTCCCGTCATCTATAAACAACCATTGTTTCAAACAAAGGATCTCTTATGTTGAATTCAATAATTTTTCAATATAAGAGTACTTCAACATTTATACATGCTTCATTCAATTTACACAATATGAATATTATGAAGCCTCATGAATGACGAGAGTACAGATAGTAGAATGATGACACTCATCGTATCTACATCCATCTTAACTCATAAAGACTTAGGTTCGCTCGGGTACTCAAACGATTTGAATACATCATCTCTTATAGAGCCACCATTCTGCATGATGTAGAGAACCATGTCATTCAGGATTAAATGTCAAGAGCACATATGTATGCCAGAATATCTTCTTAGATTTTATAAGGATTATTTAACAACTACGATTATCATTGACATGTCACTTCCAAAGTACATTCAATCAGAGATAAAGATTATAGAGACATAAAAACCTTAGGGTCGTAGTCCTATTTTCTATTTAATTGTCATTCCTCATTATAATGAGGAAACTTGCACATTGCAACCACATACAATATGTGTCCAACTGTAGGTATAATATCTTGATCATGGATCCAATCCATGATATTTTATTGATTATTATTGAGTATTGTATTGAATGGAGTTAATGAAGGATTATCTGAAATAAGATAATTTGCATAAATATATTTTACTTTGATTTAGGAATTTTTATATCAAAGTTGTCTTGCCTAGTCAATATTGAAAGTTTATTCCCTTAATCACTTTCAATGTAAGAGATATTCCTACCATTATATCTCAAGCAAGATCTGGGATCTCCTTCCTTATCTTTGTCACATCCCAATAATATGAGAAACACTAACTCGGATAAAAAGAAGCGGGAACACCTTTCGCCTTGCAAGTCCAACATGCATTCCCAATTCGGTCTTTAACACCCGGGCCCACCACCCCTAAGGTGATGTTGACCCGACGTTAATTGAACCAATCGTCAACAGGATTAGAATGCTATGTACAATCCAATATTGCCCGAATATGAGGAACCAATATTAGGGTCACTACGCATACGGCCTTACTCTTTCAAGAAGCAAAGAGCTTGATATAGATGCGCTTGTATGCAGGATCTGTCACTTCGGACAGGCGTCTACTACATACAATCCCTGATGATAGAACTCTTCACCTTGATGGGAGACCATGGATGTCACTTATGTGATCCTCCATATCATGTTCAAATTCTAATTAATTATCATGAATCATATTCACATAATTAATTCTTTCAAGGGAAATAACACATCTATTCATACTAAAGTGTCTTAATTTTAATTGGATTCCAATCAATCTAACCATATTAAATTAATGATCCAATTAATATCCAACAAACATTCTTTTATTCTTACATGAAATATGGTATTATCTCAAATACATATTATTTTGAATTTTATTAATTATATATACATCATGATTTCTTGAGCATTATACTGACCCTACCCATTGTCATGGCCAGTACCAACGGGAGTGAGACAGACTGCACATAGTGCAACCTGCTATCCCAACGCTCCCCGACTAGACACCATATCCACATCGAGAAAGGATAATGCAAAATAGATCACTTTGTACTTGAGATTATAATCAGTTTTTCAACTGAAATTATACCATATAATAATAATCGAAACATTTTTTATTATAAATAAATTTGCTAAACAAATTCCCAATCCTATTCAAGTAAGTTTGTTTATTGGAAACAAGACTGTGTAACCAATTGTGATCTATGTCATATCTAATCAATTATTGGTTAAGGCAATGCCATTTTAGCAAATAATTATCAGTCAAATATTTCGAAAATATTTATCAATAATTATTCCAGAAAATTAACAATTAATTTCACTAGCTGATTAAATGACAATCACAAGGTTCTTGATTAGGAAACTAATTTACAGCAGTGACCCTCACTTACTAAAATTTGCATATCTCAATCAATTTAAATTCAAATCATGCAAAATAAGTTTTCAAGTTTTGATAATTTGATTTAAAACATAACCTAAGTCATTTGCACCCATTTTCAGGCGTTTCAAATTAGTAATTAACTCCTTAATTTCGTTAAGATTTGCAGTCCCCAAAACAGTGAATACATGTTCATTAAAATGATCATAACTTGAGCAAATTTATTCCAAATCACACAAACTCAAATCTCACAGTTTCCTTATTTAATGGGGAATATAATCCAAGTGATATTTTTGTATTTAAACAATTTAAACAGGTTCTAAATTATTCACTAAACAGAGATGTGAAAATTAAAATGCGGTAAAACTTTCGCAAACCCTAATGAATCCAAGTCTTCCTAGGTTTATAGATCTCATCCAAAACATCCAACCCAAGTCTCTTATACCACATGAAGGATATGGTAAGACCCTTAAGCGCATCACCGAAGTGTGAGGATCGCATCATATGCGATCGGGAGTGAGTAGTCACACTAGTTGCTCGAGGCAGCGGAATTAAAAAATTTTCATGCGATGAAACCGCATGATTGAAGGACACTTCTCGGATCATTTCAACTAAATAAAAAGCAAGTATTAGGGTTAACTCTTGAAGCGTGGTTGCAATCGAGTCTCTAAACGAAGAGACCTTCTGTCTCAAGTCCGATCCGACAGATGAGACACTTGCGAGCGCGTGGATGAGACGCGTGCTTCTCGCAATCCACGTTGATGATCCAAGCAGCGAATCTCAAGATCTCACCACATGAGATACAACGTCTTCTTCACGAGCAAGGCACACTGAAGGAGACGGAGATCCACGAACAAATGATCCGACAGCATAACGACGATGCTGTGATGATGACGACTCTCTCTTGGGAATCGTGGTGGACGGCCACAAGAGAGAGAGAGAGAGGGAGAGATGGCGTGTAGAGAGAAAGAGGGAGAGATCCTTATGTTCTCATTAGCATTTGAAGAGCAAGGGTTCCCTTCTATTTATAATATTTTGGGATCCATGGATCTCAATCCATGGACAACACAAATCCAATGGCTCACATTGATTTGTGTTTCTTTTAGTGGCCAAGATTTTATTGTAAAAAGACAACAATAATTAATTTAATTTAGATTAAATATATATTGAAAAAATCAATACAAATAAATCTCAAATTAAATCAATCAAGCATGTATTTTATGGAATGAAGATTGCCTCCTTTCGTAATATTGGAGTTGGTGGCAATCTCATGTAATCTCATGACATCTCATGAGATTACATTATTCTATGGAAATCTCAAAGATATACAACAACACTTGTTGTAAATTATTATACATAAATAAATCATAATTATTTTGTGAATATTGCAATCTTGCCATTGCAAATTTGTGAATCTAATTGACAACCCGAAATAAAATGTACATTACATTTTCAATTAATTGTCCAATGTGAATCCAATTCACATCAATAATTAATTAACAAATGTAAATTACAAATAGCTCTCTCTTATATATTATAAATCACTTTTATAATATATATGAATAATTGGGATAATGCTATCCACATTATTCATACCCATGATAATTAAATTAAATTTAATAATCTTGGATCTCTATTCTCATATGCCTAAATAATATGAATCACATTCACATTATTCACATCTTTGATAACTAAACACATTTAATTATCTTAGATAACTCTCCTTATAATATTAATCAAATTCATACTATTCATGATAATTAAATCACTTTGAATTATCCATTTTATCAATGCTTGGATACTTGAAGATAAGGACAGGGAGATTGTATTGTTCCACGTATAGTGACTTGGATATTGAGCTCACACCACAAATCCAGATCTTGCAGACCTCCCATAGAGGTTAGATTAGATCAAAGTCGTAGATCTAATCTTCTCTTTGCATCTGAATAACATTCAGATCAATGTCCAACATTTGGACCGAGATCAGATCACTTCTCCACTTAGAGGAGTCACTAAAATCCAGACTTGTTTCATCACTCCCTATGAATAGAAGCGTCATGGTTATACAACCGTTTATGATCACATCACCCTCAGGTATTCCTAATACATGTACATCCTGCATACTAGAAGATCCAGAATAAACCTGAAGTATAAGATTAATTTTACACTGTCTACTTTACGGTTTTATTATTAAGTTTCTCATTTGACTATTGGGAGTTGGTATCGATCATATGCTTTCCAAAAGCATATATCATACCCAAGTGTTGATCATATACTTTCCCAAAGCATATATCAAACCTACAAATTCAGTCAAGTTTCAAAAGTGAGACGACCGTGCATGGAATTTGGTTCTTATCAATATCTCATGAATGAGCTCATGTCTTCCGGTTCAATAATGAACATGTATGATCCCTTTGAGAGATCATATTACTCATATGCCCTTCCATGCATGCCAGCACGCCGGTTAGACCATAGTTAGGTCATCAACCTATTGGTCTGCCAAATGTACATACTCATACATATAGTAACACATCTATCTCCGATCAGAGGATGCGTGCCTATATCGTGACAACATACGACATAGGACTTTGGTTATCTCGATCTCGCTAAGTCAACTTTTTAACCTAACTTATCTAACAACTCTGAATCTATATTACTATGCAGAGGACATGCTTCAACATCTTAGTTAGATACCAGCTTAAAGTATTGTCATCTCCTTCTCAAGTTGGAGATCGTCTCTTAATAATCATTTGGTGGTGCTTCGTGAATCCCCAATCTAATTCTTTAGATATTCAACCAAGCACCAGCCTCTGTGATTCAATAATTGAATCAACAACTGTATGATCATTAAGATGGCCATGGTATATAATCCTAATTGTCTAACAGACCTATTATGAAAATTAGTTATTCTTCATTTCAGATCCGGGGATGATATTTACAATAACATTTATTGCATAATGGCTCGCCGTGGGCTGGCATGTCCAACACTATCATATGTGTATGAGTAGGGATTTAGCTCCTTGCATACCTAGTCAGAAGTATTGAGCATAGGCCATCCCTTCACGGGGGTGTCTGTCTCATCTTCCCACATTCGAATAGGGCCTTGTCAGCTTGTGGACTTAGTTTTGTATTATAGGTTTCACTTATCAGCATCCTCCTCTACTTCTTTGGACGGAGTAGTGGTCTAGATCTGATAACAAGGACCTTTGAAAAAGTATAGTATACTAGTTACAAAGGAAGTGGAAAGTGCACAACGATTGTCGGGTCAGTACTTACTCCCCTATAGGATTAGTCGTTAAGAATTAAATTTGATGAATGGCAAGATAACCGCCGAACTCTTACGACTAATTGTGTTGAGTTGGTGAATCTACCCTTGTTTGAGGCTTGGTTTATTAGTGTAAAGCAATTCAAGATAAAAAAATATCGCGCCTTTGTACCATTTTGTCTCATACCTCTCTTCTCACTTCTTTTTTTTTCCCTGCTCCATTTTGAGCCTTCTCTTCTCAATTCCTCTTGATTTTCTTCATAACCTTCATCTACTCCCTCATCATTTCTATTGTATCCCAAGATGTCACATCCGGCTTTGTTTAGATTTTGCGAACACTAACACTGATTCTAGGATGGTGACATCTTCAATAATACGGGGTGAACTCCAAGAGCTAAGTTCGAACTTTGCAAACTTCTCATTGGACTCCCTGGTTTTTTCCCAATTCAAAGGTTAAGAAAACTCTTGTCCCGATATTTATCCTTTCACCATGTTTCTTTCACCAATAAATCCATTATTCTAGAGGGACTCTCATCTCTAACTTTATCCATCTTTTCTGAGGATTGATCGGGTCCTATTTCTCAATGTATATCCAACCCCCGATAAAGGAGCCCTAGTTACATTTGGATTTTGAGATGGCTCCCTTGAGACATGATAAAGGGACGACTTCAGATGATACAAGATCATAATGAAGTCAATACATAGTTTCTACCCTAAATTCAAGCCATCCAGCAACAGTTGACGGACCAAGCTCTCGCCCTAGTTGCCTTCAGGGAAATGCTTAATGAACTAAGGAGGTATAGAGATAGATGGATGAGGAGATGAGAGGAGAGGACCACCCAAACCAACTCCGAAGGAAACATAAAACATGGTGCCCACCATGTATTTGAGTGATTCAGAATCCCTACGACCACAAACACTTTGAGTTGAGGCCATCATTACTCCCTCTCTTACCGATCTTCCATGGAAATACCATTGAGGAGCCCAACATTCATCTACATTCACCTGCAGTAGTTCAACAACATTTATCATACCATGCACTACCCCAACATTCCATTAGAGTAGTAAAGATGACCACATTCCTGTCCAACCTTCAAGATAAGGTATTGTACTGGATTAATCACTTAGGCATGGTGGTAACGACTTGGGAGGAGCTTAAATCAACTTTCCTACAGAAGTATTATCCCTTGAGTTGTCTGAAACAGATGCGGGAATTAATCACCATCTTCTCTCAAATGTCCCACGAGCCATTTCACAAGGTGTGGGAAAGATTCAAAGGTCTTATGGAGAAGTGCCCTCATCATGATTTGCTGAATACCGACCTAGTACATAATTCCTTTGGGGGCTTGCACCAGGAATGCCAATGGCTTGTGAATGCCACACGTAGTGGATCACATTTTAGCAAGGATGAAGACATTATATTACAAATCTTCGAGGAGATGGTTGAGGGCTCAACCGCCTTATCTTCATCATGTGTATTCTAGAAAGTTCGATCAATCCTGCACAAGCTTATGAATGTGGCATCTTATCAAGAAGAAGAGAGAGACATGAGTTTCAACCTCACCATTATTAGGAACCATCTCTCTAAAGTTTATATAATTGAAAAACAATGACTAGATCTTGATAGTTACAAGTGATTGAATGCAGAACCAAGTTGTTGGAAAAGCTCGATCGAATTTCAAAGCAGCTTGAGCTTCTGGTGAGCTCCATGCCTACTAGTCTCTGAAGGAACCAATTGGCATTTTGTAGAATCGAAGGAACAAGCTGATGAATATTCATTTCATCACCTTTATTCTTTCATTTTGGCCTTTAAACCGTAACTAAATGCATGTATATGTCATTATTTTGCATAAGTTAGCATCTATTATTTATTATGCAAATATTGCATAAAATACAACATTTAAAACGAAAATAAAAGAATAAAGAAAAGAAAAGAAAAATAAAAAGAAATGAAATACCCAAGTTATTGAATGACCCAAACACCGAGACCTAGGCATCATGATGACTGGGTCGACAAGGAATAAAGATGGGGAGATAAGGGACAAAAAAATAATAAAAATCCAAATTGATTTTACCAAATAATTTATTTTTGGGACCTATTTTGTTCCTTATTATTTATACATCAAATCAATAAACTCGCACATGAAAGTTATAGATCAGAATATATAAAAAAATACAAAATTTAATTCACATAAAAATGATGCATATTGTGCATTCTACACTCAAAATAAAAATCCAAAATTAAAAGTTCCTAGACCCATATCTTCTCCGTATGAACTCAAAATGCATAAAAATAACCTTCAATTATATACAACTTTTTATTACCTATTTAGTGAAGAGGTTTCATTTAATTTAGAGTTAAGATGTAAACGTATGGTTTTGGATGAATTTGTACAATATACTTGAATAAAATATTCATTTTATTTATTCTTTATATTTTTCATTATGTTACATTTTATAATTTTGTAAATATTCTTTATATTATTTTTACATAATAAGGATAAAATAAAACCATTAAAAATATACTAAAATAAATAAGTATATAAAATGCATAGATGAATTACCTATATATACCTATATAATAAGTATAGCTATTTATTTAAGTGTATACATAACCTCAAAAAATCAATAAAAATATAATCATGTCTATTTAAAAAGTTATAAATATATAAGTTATGTATATAGAAAACTTTAAATATTCAAAATAAAATTCAAATATACAATATATAGATGAATATACCTATAGTTTTACTTGTAAAAAATAACTAATAATAAATCAACTTGTAAAAATAAATAAAAATCATATTAATATACAATAGAAAATAATAAATATATTTTATATTTTAACATTTATTTGATTATTTCGTTTGTTATTTTACTTTTATTTATTTATCTTTTTCTAACATGTTCTATCTTCTAGCGGTCACTATAGGACCAATAGAAGCATTTCTTCCGTTGACCTGGAGTCAACTCCTCTAACTCTAGGTGTAACCGTGTCAGAATAGTTGCACCCCTTCCTTATCGATATTTTCCACCTTGATACAAGCATCGAGGCCTCGTATCTCCTTCATAAGATCTCAACCATGTTCTTACATGATCTTCGTCAGCACTTCACCTAAGGTTGATCTTCCTCGAGACACACAAAATCCCTAGATGAAGACCACACGTTCAATATAGACTCTGCCTCCTCTATTTTTTTCTTTTTGGTTCCCTTTCTGCTCTGCCTTTGCCCCTAAAGTTGCATCCTTCAGCAAGAGTCTGGTGATAGGAGGTTCGCCTCGTCTATTTGCAGCGATGAGGGTGGAGTAGGAAGTGTTCCCAGCCCATCGCCGAGGCTCTGCTCTCGGCGGTCCATCTATTTGGCTCCGGTCAAATCGAAGTACCTTTCTCATCCTTTTCAGGTAGATGTTAGTTTTAGTTTTCTCTTTGTGCTTTTATTTTAGGCTCTACTTAGTAGGGGTAGACAAATAATTAGGATTTAACCTCATCAGAGCTCCTCCAACAATTGTTTTCCGTTGTCTCCTCCTTTTTTCGACCTCTATTGACCATCTCACGACCTTACCCAGCCACTTCTCCACCTTTAACACCATCTGGCTAACCCAGATGCGTTCGGATCTAGTCCACTGAGGTCCACCTCCACCACCCATTGGCACACTTCGCCTCACCCTCCATTACATCTCGATTTCCACCAATTAATTTGCAAATTACCTCGTCGTGTCTTATTCTTTGATTATCTAGAGGAATTGAGTCTGGAAGATCCCTTCTGCAGGCTAATTGCATCAAGAAAAAGCTACCAGGTCCTCCTTCAGACCATCGAGCTCCAAGCCATGATCATCGGGCCTTGGGCCCATTTGAGGTTCCTAGGAGGTGCAAGGAAGTTGTAGGAGCGTGAAAAGAACCTCAGCGGTGTCCCAGGTGATCGGAGATGCGTGCAACATTAGATGAAAACTCTCTAAGCGCGAGCCCTTCCTATGTACTTCGAGAGCCATTCGAAGCTGTCTGGTCCAACTCTGGAGCCCCAGGCGCATAGTTGACATCCAATCTGAGCAAGCATCTATCGTTGATCTCCTTGGGGGATCTAATCCTAGACCTCCGATCCAAAGCATTATTGTGCGACTAGAGCCTGCAACGTGTCTTGGTGGATGATATAGATATGCACAATCAGGCGTCTGTTAGGGGTAATCTGCATATTTGACCCCTGCCTTTTTAATATTAATTTTTAATATTTAAACTTTCTGCGATAGTTGTAATAATTGTAAAAATTACAGGTGACCCCTTGGGCTATTGAGATAGTACATTTTGGTCCTTGTCAGCTCATCTCACATGGACTCCATCTGAGCTAGGCATTTTGTAGTTATGCCCTTACCGATTTTTGTAAGTGTAGTTTAAAATTAAAACTTTGAATATTATTTTTTGGTAATTTGCATATTCGCCCCTGCCTTTTATTACAATTGCAAATATACCCCTACTAGTTGAAGTATTTTTGTCCTTGTTTGTCTAATTTTTATAATACTCATCTGTGCTCCAAAAATTATGGAAAAATAGGATTTTGTGCCTCTTTGCATGCTCTTCCATGCCATATAAATATTTTATATTTTATGCATTTTCCTATTTATTAAAAATCAAAAGGTAGACATTTATTTTTTGTTTGCCTTAAAAAACCCAAAAATATAAATTTGTATTTACGATTTCCAAAAAAATATGATTTATCTCTTACTTTATTTTTTACCTCCACACAACAATCCCTAAAAATAGAAAAAGAAAGTCACTACAAATTAAAAAACAATAAAATCCTTATAAAATTTAAAACAAAACTCCAAAAATTTTGTTTCTATTTTGTATTTGTATTTGTATATATTACTAAGTATGAAAATTAGTTTTGAATTTTTTTTAACTTTATTTAGTATTTCTAAATATAAAATAATTCGACTTATTCCAAAGTTCCTGATTTTATATATTTTGAACTTCAAAACTACCTAAAAATAAGAAAGAAATCATGAAAATCAAAAAAATATTAGAAAATATTAAAAACATAGAAATATTTTACTCTGTAAATTTTGGTTATTTTTAGTTATAGTTATATTTATAATTATTATACCCTATATTGTATAATTTATATTTGTATATCTATACTTATGTTATAAACTAAAAAAAAAGAAATTTGAAATTTGAAATTTATAAAAAAATATAATCTTAATATAAAATAAAAAGAAACATTTTATTAAATTTAAAACCCACAAAAACATTAGTTAATTGATTAATTGAGTGAATATTGTACAAATATAACATTACTAATTATTCATTATTTATTTATAAATAATAATTAGTGCTCCCACGTATTGTTGCTTCTGTTCAATACTCTACCATACTTACACCTATACACATCTATAGTAGAGTTATATTAGATTTTAACTCACGCACATTGATCGCTTGAAATTTTCTGTGGATTGATTATTAATTGGAGGCAAACTTGGTCACACAACGATTGCTAATCATGTTTGATTAGCAGACCAGTGCAAAAGCCCTCATTTCATAACCCCATCAACATAATTAAGGGCTACGCCCATCAGTTGAGCACGTGTACTACATGCAGACACCCGACCAGGGATCATATCCACATCAGTATATGGTTGTGTGCCATCCGGAACCCCATGCTCATACTGAGCCTTTCTTTCCACCACCACCACAAATTCAAGAGGTGAATGCCACATGGGGGTAATGAACAATCTTTTACCCGTCACGGAGGACAACTTTAGGGACAAAGTACAACAATATGGCCTTTCAACACACAACAGGTTGGACAGAATTTCCAGCCTTAGCAAGCCCACCAGTCTCCACACTGAAGACATACTTGGATACTACAATGCCAACAACCGGCATACAAACAACAATATGACCAGTAGAAGTCGGTTGCTTAATATCAAAATCAATTCCCTCCTCCTCAATACCAAAACTAGTTGTATCCTCCTCATCACCTCCATCCCAACTACTAGCAACAATACTACCAGCAGCCTCAGCTCCCGTAGATTGCCAAGTCTTCAGAGATCTCTTCTGTGAATCGTGCTCTGAATTGCTTGGCTCAACTGATAAAAAATATGAATGAAATGAGCCAGAATCTAGATGACTTGCTACCACAAAGACAATCATTCCGGTGCATGTTGAGGCAAACTCCAACAACTTTCGGAGAAAGGAGCATGTATACCGTAGTGCCACACCACCTCCCGTGTTAGGTATAAATTCATTTATGTTATCTAATTTTGTTAATCTCAGGAGCAATATGAAACTATGATGAATCCGCGATTCATCATCTCAATATATTATTCTACACAAAATCCTTGAGTAAAATATCAAATAAATGTTCATAAACTCAATAAATTAACAAAATAACCCTTGTAAATAAAATACAATAATTATTGTATATTATATTGGTCAAAAAAATTAACAATAAAAAGCTGCAAAATAAAGGAGTTTTTCATCTATAAATAGCCCAAAACTTCATGTTTTTTTAATAAATTCATTTCAAATCCTTTTTGGCAAATTCTTTCTCTAACTTATGTATAAAAATGTAAATAGAAATACAAAAATACAAAAAATGTTTTACCTCAAATAAATAATCCTAGCTCACAAAGATTAAAAGCTGTAAAGTCCAACTTCCCGGCCATATTCCCGCTCCGTATGAACTCCAAATTCACCAACTCACTTTTAAAATTTAAGTTAGAAAATTATCTATCCAATGAAAGTGGTTTCATTAAAACCAGAGCTCGTTTGCAAAATTTGAGTTTTGGGACCTATATGTACATTGTATATTATGTAAATATTCATTCTTTCTTCATTTTTTATTTTATTTTTTTCTTAATCACTAAAAATCCAAAAAAAATCATTTTTTTGTTGTATTTGATATTTACTATTTAATTTTGTTTTTATGTTGTAAATATCATTTATTTAAAATATAAAAAAATTAAAATTAGAAAAGTAAAAAATGTTTATATTGTGGGCTTACTTTTGTAAATTCTCCACTCTTTTTCTTCTTTTTATTTTATTTTATTTTAGTAGACAACTTTTTCTATTTTATTTCCTTTTATTTTTTCCCTTTCTCTACACTAACTTCCCTATTCTTTTCGTATTACCATCTACTCCCATTCCACCCCATATTAATTTAACCTACATTCAACTCCACCACCTTTCTAACATCCACTTCTCTTCTCTTTTTATTCATCTCTCCATCCTCATTTTTCTCCATCCATCATTCTAATAGAAAAAAGGAGAGATCTTGGAGTGTTTTGTTGGTGATAGAGGCTAAGCGTCCTCCTCAAGCGACAACCTCCTTCAGGCGAGATCCGCGACGACCACCGTCCCCACGTCATTAGCTTCCCATCGAGCTCGCATAGCTTCTCTGATTTTTATTTCGCCAATCGGATCGAGGCGATGATAGGAGTTAAGTGTAGCTAATTTGCATTCCTACGAAGATTCAGGTAAGTTATCTACCTTTTTCTCATTTTATTATTATCTAACGATTTTTTTTGTCTTGGTCATATTCATTTTTTAACACCACATCACCACCTTCATCATACTACACCACCTTCACCACCACATCATCATCCCACCTTTGTTTCATTCTCTGTTTTATAAAAAAAATAAAATAAAAAACAAAAAATATCACAGCAGTAAAAAAATTCAAAAAAAAACAGAGCAACACTGTCGGGCCCCTTCCTCTTCCACTACAGATGGTGATGCCGCCCGTGCAGGCCCCCACCACGCCTCTTCCTGTGTAGCCGTGCCTACAACTACTCAGCCCGCTTCTGCAGGTCTAGCCTAGCCCCGCACATCTGCCCGCACGCCCACAGCCAACCACGAGTCGGTGCTCCCTCGCCGCTACCCACCGCTGGTAGTCATGCCATCGTCCTCCACCGCCTGGCCACTGCAGCATGCTCCGCCGACCTCGCTTCACCGTTGCGTCTCCGTCTCCATCCTCATCCACGAGTCGTCGCCTGCCCCCAAGCCCTAACCGCCTGTTCGAAAGAGGAAAAAGGTCCCCTCCTTTTCATTTTTTTATTTTTATTTTACTTATTTTATAAAAATTGCTCATTTTCCCCGTTAATTTTTTTATTACAAAAGTGCCCCTGTGCATAGTTTGTATTGTCACTTTAAATATCTGTATTGCACGGATACCCTTGTGTTTGCATTTCAATTTGGAAATCAATCTTATATTATTTTGCTTTATGAATAATGTCATGTTGTTTAGCAACTAATTCTCTGTCATCTTGACATTTATTTGTATTTTTTTGAGCTTTGGTGAATTAACTAAATTTTTTTAAGTGAAATAGTTTGTATTTTACCTAATTTGAGATTCTAAATTTATATTTCACTAAAGGTTACTCCAAAAATTCCACAAAAATCAGAATTGATGCTTTGAAAATGTTTTAATAACTTTCCAAATTTCATCAAACTTGGAGTTGTCTCGTGTCTTAAATAAATTGTAGACTAATTTTGATAATTGATTTTTAATTAAATCCATAGACATCATTTTTGCAAAAGTTCAACTCTTATGGATTGCATGTTATACCATTTTGAGATAATTCACATTTTGGCTAATTCGATAATGTGGATTTATAAGGAATTAATTACTCACCGTCACTTTGTTTTCATTAAAAAATCTATAAGAAAATTCCAAAAAATATTGTAGTCTCCATACATCATGTATATGTTTCAGTAAAATTTTCATCATATTTGCTTACTATTTGAGTGAAAATTAAGTAAAAACCCAGAAAAATTCCCAAAATTCCTTGTTGCATGTTAACCGCTAAAATTCCCAAAAAAATATGTTTTGTTTTCATCATCTAATTCAGTTTCTAGGAAAAATATAATTTAGCTAAATCGAATTAATTCTAGATTAAAATTAATTTGGCTAAGTTATAAGCTTTCTTATTAACTTGTTCTACCTACATTTGCATTTTCATTTATTTTTTCATTAAAAGAAATATAAAAAAATCCACATGTGAAAACATAATCCTAAATTTTCCAAATTAATGCAAAGTTGTTCCTTTGCCTCCTTGTGTTCGACCCCGGACTTGCCCGAGATATAAATTCAAGCCAAGACACTCTTCATAGAGATCTTTTCTTGGTTCTGACTGATTCGCTAAGTGCCCATATTACAACGAGTGAAAATCAAGTCACGTGCTTAGTGGATCGATCAGATGGCGCCTTTGCTGGGGACACGGCTCATCTTTTGTTTATTTAGATTTTAAATATTTATTTGAATGTTAATTTCTAATTCGTTGGCCATGCTGCTGTCTTGCATTATTAAAATTTCTTTGATTGATATCTAACGCTTGATTTTGTGGCAGGGACCTTGGTGTTCAAGGAGGCGAGGAGCAGGTGTTCCTTGCTGCGAGGAGTCGGAGAAGCAATCCTTGGAGAAAAATTGAAGAAGAAAAAAATGTGTTTCTTGCATTTTATTCCATTTCAAGTAATAATCGTCTTTACAACGGTCTTCATTCGAAGACTCGCATGTGTAAAGAACGAAGCTATCCGTGGTTGTGTGGGGATCGTCCCACTTGAGTGTCGACCTAGGATCAGGCACGCTGCTCTCCAAGCTTTTTTCATATTTTTTATCTTATGTGTTTGATCGTTGGTGGTACACACAATAATTATAGACGCGCATATACATTGCTTCACTTAGCCCAAAAAAAAAATATGTTCTTCCCTCTAATAGAAACATGTTAGGTGCGGTTTTTATCGACTTGCATACGTTTGGCTTTGGTTTCAATTCAGTCTTGGTTTCCATGAAGTTTTGCTCAAGGCACTGCGAGTTTTATTTTAACATAGTTCATGATTTTATCGACTGCATAGCTTTTTCTCGACCTCCCTTCCTGGCTTGATCACCTAGGTTAATGGAATTTGGGAATGAGAGGTAGACAATTGATTGATTGGTTTGTGCTCACATTTAAATAGTAACAACCTTAAGCTTGAAATTGGGACTATTAAATGTACGTTGATATAAAATGGAGTAAAATCATGTTTTGGGAGAGAAAACACCCGTGTTTACGTAGGATGGTTTTATTTGACATTTTTTCTTGATCTTGCGTAATAGAATGTTTTAATCACCAATAAAAATGATAAGATAATCAACCAACACTTATTGGTTTCACTTATGAGTTGGTGAATTTAAAAAGGGTATTGCATGTTTGTTTGAGACTTGATTGCTCCGACACCCTCCCCTAGAACTTAGGTACTCTATTCATCTCTGAAGATTCATTCACTCACTTGTATATCCATCCTAACTTCTTCGTTCACCTCAGGTCTCCCCATCATCAATTATCTATCTTTGTACTTAGGCTACTCTCAGCCTAAGTATAGGGGGGACCTGAGTCCATGTGATTTTTCTTACTCATCTTTCATTTCCTTTATACATAGGTTATTTCTAAGCAAAGTAGGCATCCTCTTCAGTTCCTGTACATTCTCTTATACTTAAATGGAGCTCTGCCTTTGTATCATATAGTGATATGAGGACATAGCAAAGTTTAAGTATAGGGAGTATATCGTATATACAATATATGTACTTTAGCTCTATTTTGTAAAATTTTGAAAAATTTTAAAACTTTTTGAGCTAAAGTATATTCTTTTGAACTAAGTAGAAAATGTTTTCAAGGCTTTGAAAGATTTTCTACACAATGTTACAATATTTTAAAGAAAAATATTTTTGAAAATGATTTGAAAAATATGTTTCAATTATTTTGAAAATAAAATCTTTTGAAAAATGTTTGTAAAAATCTATATGTGTGACATGGTTTGGAAGATATTTTCTTAATTTCAAGGAAAGTGAGTTTAACCTGTGTTCTAACTTCAATAAAAAATCCATAAAAATGAGAGAAAAAAACCAAAAATCCTTTGAAAGTCAAATTGACTGCTAAACGTAAATAAGTAGCCGATTTTCAGTGAGGGTTTTCCCTTAACAGAGTAGGTGGTTTAGAGTACATAGTGTATGGCCTCGTCCTCAAGCAATAGGTTCTGTTCTACAGCATGCACTTACACCTATACTGGCTGAAAGCAGATGCAACTACTCATTTGAGTATAGGAAGTCAGTAGGCCTTTTAAAGTCTTCGTAAAAATATTAAAAAAATGATGAAGGAGTTCGATTAAATCCCCTACATTTTCACTTCCACACAGGGTCAGTGATGATCAAGAACACATGATTTAAGAAGTCTTGAGATTTTGAGTTAACCAGCCTTGACCATCAGGGTTTTCGACTTAAATATCCACATCTCCCTAGTTTGCTAGATTTGTATGCTATATTTCATGCTTAGTCTCCAACCTTAAGAATATGATCAGCACTTCATATGCACTACCGCAGTCTCGATGAGATGAATTGAAATTTCACTTAAAGGACTGGGAAGAGGGATTCAAGTCGATTCGATTTAATGATGCTCGAGGATGGGATAAAATCATTGAAGGCTTCATGAAACCTGAGTGTCAGCATTTGTAGCCAATATGAGAACTCGGTTGTTGTACTAATCTCTTGACCTTTACCTAATTCCAGGGTGTGAATAAAATAAAAATGTTGATCAGTGTGCGCCAACTCTTGGTAAAAGCAGTGGAGCTAGCCAAAAATAAAGCAAAGAAATATCATTGTTTAATAAAAGCTCTCAATACACAAAGTCAATTATCAAAAGAGCATACACGAAAGGGTGAGTGCTCCCAACCATTTCAAAGTGTCCACTTGGACCACCACTGTTAGGGCCAGGAGTCGGGCTTGCACCAAAAAAGGGCTCTGCATCGTAAATGCTACAAGTTTGGGTGTAGAAGGTACGATAGGTACTCAAAAAAGACACACCCCGGTGTACTCATAGGAAAACAAGTGCATACGGCTCCAACTTCTCTTGACGGACGCACTGATCAACAACAAAAATATGCGTTGAGTTAATAAGTCACTCGAGAGAATCTTGTTCCAGTGAGAGGGAGAAGAAATGACACAAATCCTAGATCCTCCATCAACTGGCCTGCCACCTACACTTCTAAGTCTGACAACTAAAGCGACGGTGGATTGGACACAATATTTGATTTATTCCCTATAGTTGAGGATGGGGTCCTTAGGAGAATTTCTTGGACCAAGACTTTGGGTGACGTTGTGACTCTACTCCCGTGATCGCGGTCAACACTTAATGCCATATCATAAGCTTATATGTATACAATAGAGAGTCTGGAGAACTAGAGAAATTGGATACCTCTTGATTAAGGCTATGTTGAGCTCTGAGATTTTGGATCTCTAGATTTGGGAGCTCTTTAACAGATCAGATCATGTATGCACATGCACAAGGGGGTTAAATCCAGCTCACTCACTTTTTGAGATGCTCGGGGACGAGCATAGTTTAAGTATATGGGGTGGTGAAACTCCGTTTCATGGTTTTAATTCACAGATATTAACTCCCTTGCTTAAATTAATTAAATCTTTGTTTATATTTGAGCCTTAGAATAAATTTAAAATTTAAAAAAATAACAAAACAAAAATCCATAGTGTTTTTATCCTTGAAAATGCTCGCAAAAATACTTCTCCTTTTGTTTAACTTCATTTCTATTTTTGGTCAACATGAAACTTGTAGACTCATCAAGATCTACAACTTTCATGTTTTGAGTTTTCCAAATTCGGCCTTCTTCTCCCTCATTTTTCACATTCTTTCTCTGAATAACCAGATTAGACCACGTGGCTCTTTCTGGTTGAGCCACGTGGCCGCTTCTCCTATCTCCACGTGCCTACATTTCTACTGTCTGATCTCCTTCTGTATACTCAAATCCCCAACATCCACTCCCGCTTCATTCCAAGCTCTCTGATCCTTCTGCTTGATCACATCTCAGTCGTTTGTTCTCGCCTAAACCTCCTCTTGTCATGTGTCCTCATCTGTAGGCGCCTAATCGTGTCCTGGAGCCTCCATCGCCACCACATGTTACCGCTCCCTCCTCAACCCTTCGATCAAGTCCCAGATCGCATCACCGCTATTCTTTATCGCCCTCTTCTCTTCACGCCATATGGCGCTCCCTACACCCTTCGATCCGCCCTCTATCAATCTAATCAAAGACGTATCTCCGTGCCCCCTCCTCAGCCATCAGATCACGAGATCCAACAGCCAAGAGGCCGTCTCCTACCTCCGGTCATCCCTCTTTCCCATGTTCGTCCACCTCACCAACCCAATGCCCCCTTCCCATTTCCCCCTGTCTTCTCAGCCACTCTCTCCACTCGCTAACTAGTTCACGACTTAGACCGATCTACCTTCTTCATCGTGGGCATCCATTCTCCCCACGACTCCCTAGCCTTTGCTCCACTTCGCCCTCTCAAACCACGACAATCTCTACCAGAAATTCAATCTTCCACCTTCAAATATGCCTTCGCCGCCACCATTCCAACCCGTCCGCCTTTATGTGGGACTCCGCCCATCACCACGCTTCCTCCCTGTGATAGGGGGAGGATCGATTGATGGCACCACCATGACGACGCACCTCCGGTACGACCCCTGGCCATGGTAGGCCAGGTTTGTGGTGCTCTGCCACCTTTGAGCTGCTCCTCGTAGTCGAGGGAGTTCAATGAAGACTAGTGGTTAATAGAGGACCTCAATTCCAGGCCTCGCTCCTCCCAAACCCCAGGTACATTCTATCTGATCCTCATCCGAATTTTCATTGGTTTTCTCTTATTTTATTAGGCTTCTACTTGCACAATCGCCTTCCATTGATTGTTCCCTGAGCTTCACCACTCAACCCCTGTTCACAAGCTCACTTTCACGTTGCTTCCCTCTCTGCCGCAACCTCAGAACGCTCCTCTTCCCCTCTTCTCCGAGATCGATGGAGAAGAACCCTCAGTCTACCACCTTCTCCGCCCCACATAACTTGCCATTCCACCCACACCTTGCATTTGCACGATTCGGCTAGAGCTAACGTATGCAGGTCTCACACTTCAATGATAAGAGCCTTTGTTGGAGCTATCTTCCAAGACTTCCTCTCCGATCAACTCCAGCCACAATGATGAACCCGACCGCTCCTGACGTTCTTCTCTATCTAAGCTTCAACACCATCGAGTCTGGAGTCGTTCCCAAGCTTCAAACACACAACGACGGCCGGACGGAGTTCGTGGAGCCTCGTAGGAGTCCTGATTGCACCGCCATCCCCGTGGAAGAGGCCAGAGGTATAGGACATTCATGCGCCGTTGGATGGAACCCCCGATGCTCATCCAACGATGCTCCTTTAGCCACGTCACCTTCCAAACATCATACAGGTACCGTAGATGATAAAGATCGGATGGCCCATGTTGGCAACGTCTAGCATCCTTGCTCATTCAGCTACCATTTGATTGTTATGATCGGGTGGTCCACAACGGCCTACGTGTAAGCCCCAAGCCTCAGCGCCCGAACCTCCTCTGAGCCAACATTGATGCCAGAGCCTATGCCGAGCCTCCTCCGAACCTAGGGTGGATGCTGAGCCTCAACCCACGTGCCTCGTCGCATGCGGGCAGGGGTATTTTGCATGGAGGCCCCTACAGCTTCTTCAATTTGCAGATAGGTCCTATAAACATGTGCCACCCAAGCGCGTATAGGGTAAATTGCACCCAAACCCTTGTGGGTTTTAATAATTGCAATTTTACCCTCGTGCTTGTGGGTAAATATCAAGGAAGGCATCGCGGGTTTGTTTATTTGCATTTTAGTCCCTCCCAAGGACCTGTTAGCCATATTTTCCCTATTTATTTCTATGTTTTCTTTACATTTCTGCCCCTCATTTATTTTGTGAATATGTTGAGCATCCGAGTCCGTTTGAGTTGATTTTGGTCTTGTTTTGAAGCTAATTTAATATCTTTCTAATAGCATGGCTCAATATCTATTTTGACCCTTTAAAATTTAATGTTTTATTCTAATAGCTAAGTGCCACTTATTTAAAACATTTATGCCTTTCCTGAATTGATAAATAATGACATGCTTCATGATTTGAATATGAAATTGACTACGATTTAAAAGGCTCAAATATCTTTTACAATTTGGGCATATGTGCATCATTGTAACATTGCCTTTCTTTGCACATTAAAAATCAAACAAAGATTGCATATCTACATGTTTCTGCATCGTGTCTTCATGTGCATTTATTAACATATGAATTTTTAATTTAACATTTAATTTAAGTAATAAGAGTCTGGATAACTACTTAAAAGGCTTGTGTCCCAGAGTTCGACCTTGGGCTTGCCAAAGTAAAATAAAATTTGACCACTTCCTTGTTATTAATTGATACATTATTCAATCGATCTTTGACATATCTGATTCGGGACTACAACACACTAAAATGACATTCTTAAGAGGCCGAATTTGCGAGCCATCACACTTCAACTGACTCCTACACAGAAAGGGAAGAATAAAGCTTCTATTGGCGAGTCTTCATTACCACTACCTGATGTCGTACTGAGTCCTGGATCTGATGAGGAAGGAGGAGAAGCACCACCCAAAATATAAAAAAAATGAAGAAGATAAAAAGGAACCAAGCAATAACGGCCAAGGCTAAGTCGATGCAGCCATGGAGTTTCCATCACCAGTAACTGATCACATGCAAGTCGACATGGCTGAATTTCCTGGTTTCATTTTTCCTTCCATTGGTTGATTGTGCTTTGCTCAATCATCCTCTTATACAAAATAACACTTTTTTTGAATGAAAATGATGTCTTTGATGACACTCACATTCCTTTTTCTGATGCATTGACATAAAAATAGTTAAAAATTGAAAACAACCTTGTCTGATCCTAGCATTATGGAGTTATTGCAAAACATAATGTTGAAAATACCGTTGCTCAAAACTATGGAGTACATGCCTGTGATGAAGAAAGGATTAAAAGAGTCATATACAACTAAGTGTCGTAGAAGAGGATGCGAGAAACTTGTCACGCACATCCTGACCAAGGCGATTGTTCATGTTGTCAACAACCTCCTGAGAAAAAAGGACATGGGAGCGCCTCTCATCAGATGCAAGGTGTTCAACCAATAGTTCGAAAGAACATTTCTTGACATTAAATTATCTATCAATCTAATGCCTACGTCACTACTCAAAGAATTTGGGTTAGGACCACTAAAAGCAATAAGAATGATTCTGAAATTTGTAGACCCATCAGTGAAGCACGAAAGGGCATTTTGGAGGATGTCACTCTGATAATTCAAGGGAAGTTCCCTATGGACATGATTGTTCTAGAAATGGACACCTCAACACCCTCACTTCATACCCCGATAATATTGGGAAGGTCTTTCCTTCGAACAATCGAAGCAGTGGTTGACTATGGCACCGAAAAGATTACCTTTTGCTAGAGCAATGACAAGGTCCTAATGGAAATGATCCAAATACTGAAGGTCGCAAAATATGTATCAGATGAGAGTGAGAAAATTCAGAAAGATGCAGAAGACTGTGACTTTCTAGCAGAAATTAGAGGCACAACATTGTTCTTATATGATAATGAAACCTAGGAATTCCTTTGCAAGGAGGAGTACCTGAAAAGTACAACTGAATTTTCCCCTACCCTTGTTGATGAGGTCCTTGCTGATGAGCTCACATAGCTATTTGAAATCAATCAATTCCCATCAGAACAAGACGAATTCCTTATATATCTTTATAATATCTTTGTGTTCTGAGTCAGATACATTCAGGGTGACCATAGAGCTGATACATACTCTCCCGGAGCTTAAAACATTACCCTCATTGATGAAGCATGCCTTCAATGCAGGTGTGCATAACATGTTCCCTATAATAATTAATTCTCAGCTGATTGAGGACCAGGAATCTTGCTTGCTTGAGATTGTAAAAAGAAATCACAAGGAAATTGGATGGAAGAATACATATGTCCATGGTATAAACCCTTCATTGTGATTGCACCATATTTACTTGGAAAAGGAAAATATGACTTCTCGTGAATTCAACATCTGCTAAACCCAAATCACCATATGTCACCATGAAAGAAATTCACAAAGTGGTGCGATATAGGTTTTATCTATTCCATCTCGGACTCAAAAAGGGTAAGTCCATTACATGTGGTTCCTAAGAAATCAGGAATCGCTATTGTAACAAACGATAAAGGAAAGAAAATTCGAACCAGAGTACATACTTCTTGGCACGTCTGCGTCGATTACAGATGCCTAGACCTTGCCACCAAAAAAGATCACTTCCCTCTACCCTTCATTGATAAAATAGTCGAAATACTTGCTGTAAAGGAATATTTCTTTTTCTTGGATGGATATTCTGGGTACAATCAAGTTGCAATAGCCCCTGACGAACAAGAGAAGACCACCTTCACCTATCCACTTGAGACATACGCTTTCAAACAAATGTTGTTCAGAATGTGCAAAACCCCTGCTACTTTTCAAAGATGTATGTTGGTTGCATTTGTTGACATGGTGGTAAGTTTTCTTGAGGTATTCATGGATGACTTTTTAGTCTATATAGATAACTTTGGTTAATATATGATAAGATTTAGATCGATTCCATCGCCGATGCTGCAAAGTGAATTTGGTGCTCTCATGGAAAAAGAGTCAGCTTTTGGTGATTGAGGGAATTGTGTGGGTCGCGTGATGTCCAAGCAAGGCATGGAGGTCGACCTGGCCAAGGTGGAAGTCATATAGAAACTTGAGCCACCTACCACATTGAAGCAAGTTAGGTCATTTTTGGGGCGTGTCGATTTTTACCAAAGGTTCATCAAAGATTTTAGCAAGATTTCCCAACCGTTGATAGAGTGTATAGGCAAGGACATCGATTTTATTGTAGATGACAGAGTGCTCCATGCCTTCCACCAGTTGAAAGAAATAATCACCTAGGCCCATGTCCTACATCCGCCAGATTGGTCTCTGACATTCGAGATCATGATGGGTGCTTTTGATTATGCCATTGATGATGTCTTGGGACAACGACAGGATGGATGGCTATTTTCTATTCATTATGCTAGCAGAACTCTGGATGATGCCTAGAGGAATTACACTGTCACTAAAAAAGAGCTGCTAGTGATAGTGTTTGGACTGGAGAAATTTAGGTCCCATTTCCTTGGCTCAAAAGTGATTGTTTACACTGACTATTTTGCCATACGATACTTAAAAACAAGAAGGATGCAAAGTCACGACTACTTAGCTAAATCCTTCTACTTTATGTGTTTGATATGGAAATATGATGTAAACCTAGAGTTAAGAATGTTGTGGCTAATCACCTTTCCAGAATTATAGAGTTAGTTATTCCTTGGCAGAACATGATTCCAATCATTGAGACCTTCTCAAATGAAGAGATATTGTCAGTTACCTTTATCCCTTGGTACGCTAATATTGTGAACTACCATACCACCATGGAAGTTCTATGAGATTGTCTGAATCTCAAAGTGTACAAGTTCTTGTTCGATATATATTTTTACCAATGACAAGATCCATATTTGTTTCGAGAAGGTGTAGATTGCATTTGACGAAGGCACATTCCTGAGGAGGAGAATGCAAGTATCCTAAATCATTGTCATACGTTAGAATCTAGAGGACACTGATGAATCCATGATTCATTAACTTTTCTGTCGTATTTTGTCTTAAAACCCTTAACAAATGCATGTAAATATTCATTAATTCCCATCTTTTATAAAAACTATATTCATGAATAAATATTCACTTTTAAGCATCAAAATCATGTAAATAAATAAAGAACAAAGAAAAGAAAAAAAGAAGGCAGATTGGATATATGTAAATATGTACAATATGATTTATAAATATAAATATAACTGAAAGGTATATTTATAACCAAACCCCTGAGACCAAGTCAGCAAGGATTGGTCGACAAGCCAAAAAGTAGGGGGAGATAAGGAAAGAAAACCCTAAAAATAAATTAAGACACACCTCATGTACCTCTCACTATTTATCAAATAAATACAAAACTTCAATGATTTTTAATTAATTAATATGTATATATTTTTCACCAAACTCTTTTCCTAATTATTTCTAAAAATGTATACAAAAATAAGTTAAAAATATTACCCTTTATATATACCAAGAAATCCAGCTTATAAATTGTCAAAATCTCAACTTCCGAACATCATAACTTCTTCATACGAACTCCAATTTTACTATACCCACCTTTAAAGTTCATAAAATAATATTCTCTAATTAATAAAGGTGGTTTCAAAAAGTTAGTTTTGGGACCAAATGTCAACGAGGTTTCTAGGCTATTTATTTTATGTAGAACACATTATTTATAGTTTTATTAATTTTATAATTTCTAAATATTTTCATGATCTTGTAATTTAAAGTTGATTTATTTCATATTTTTTGGAGCTTATTTGTTATTTTAATAAAATCGAAAACCCTAAATTACAAGTAAAAATGAATTGGATAACTTATACCTATATTTATTAATATATGAAAATTAATTTATTAAAATCTCTAAAAATTCACACAACCCTTATTTATTATTCTAATAATTAAGAAAATCTAGAAATATTATTTTTATTTATTCATTAAATTAAAAATACAAAATCTATTTATATATACATATTTATTAATATAATATTTATATTTCGAATAATATTTATTATTTATAAAAAGTAATTATTCCATAATTTAGATAAATTATTTATATACATTTCTTGTTTTATACCTATTTAAAATAACACTCTTTACTATTTAATATTTAATTTATAAGCTAATTTACGCATCTGGCCTACTCAGCACCTGGTTCATCTTCCTCAAGAAGACAGTAACGAAGCTGTTCCAACTGACCAACTTCACCTATTTCTCTCGTGTGTATCCTAACCTCTTCTGACAATCTAAACCCTTGGATCAATCCTCCTAACTACCAAGATCCACGGACACCATTAGATCTAACTTGGGGATCACGAAAACGATCTATATAAATCCCCAAAGTTCACAGATCCAAACTAACTCTCCCATAACCACTTTCATCCCAGAACAGTGGCCGAGTCCCATCTTCTCCACCTCGCTCCGCCTCATTCCAGTGATGGCTGCACCCGAAGGCTACCCAGCGTGGAAGAGGGATCATCAGAGGAGGTTCCAAGGTGCTCGTTAGCCCTTGCATCGCCGCCATGCACGCATCCAGCTCCAGCGAAGATCGACCGTCGCAGCAGCTACCTGAGGTAATACACCTCTATCTTCACAGATCTATTCCTCCATTTTTATCAAATTTCTTCTCGAATATCATCCCACGATTAGCGTGGCTAAGTACGTAATTAGTTAGCCTAAACATCTAGCTTAGACGCTCAATTGAATTCCATTCCAAATTCGTTCAAATCCCACTTGAATCGTGTTTTCTTTTTCATATATTTCTCACACACACTTCACTATGTCTGGAAACAACCATCTTTGATCTTGCAAAAAGCTAACATGTTGGTCGATTTCTCGCAAATCGAGCACATGAAATTGTGATTTGCAGATCTAGCTTTCATCAGGAGCAATTTTCAAAGCATCTGGAGCTCTAAATCTTCACGAAATCGCAATTCAAAGGAGGTGCATCAATATTCCATCAGTTGTCAGGAACAGTGGACCACCACCTTCGTTGACCAATCACCGACGCTGTGAGCCAGCGCCTCCTGAAATCCACCGCGAGCGAGCTCGAGGGTTAGAGGAGCTAACCCTTTGGCCCCGCCAGAGGTCCAAGTTCGTCGCCAGCCGCCTTAGAGAATTCAGAGAAGATGCCATCTTCAACAGCTACAGAACTTCGGAGAAGACGACTCAAGAACAACCAGTGCATAGGCTATTGACGTGTGGCATCATCGGACGACCCAGATTGCATCTCATGTTATAATCCAGGCCGTTGAATCCGAACTGGTTGAAAAATTGCTGAATAAATCCAGAAGACTACCAGATATTCATTCCAGCTCCGAAGTTTTCCAAAATTACATTTAGGTCCCTGCACAGGGATTGAAATGTAAACATTCTTATTTTTATTTCAAAACAGTCCCTACTGAGGACCTTTTTGTAGTACTTTTTGTTTCTTTTTATTGCACTTATACCCATGGCCTGTAGGGGAGTTTTGGACCTATTTTTCACATAATTTTTCGTAGTTTTTTTGGGTAGTTACGCAACTACCCTAGCAAGGTTTCAAGTAATTTTTCGTGTATTTTTGTCGTGTTTTTATCATGTTTTGATTCATCATAAATCGACTCCATTTTCATTTGCTTTCGTGTGTTCTTTGAGCCCGTTGCTCGACCGTTTCACCTACTATATAGTATCACAAATATTCCACCAATTATATCGTAAATAAGTTGTGTGAAAAATATCATTTTGAAAAATAAATAAAAATTGGAAAAGAATAAAGTCAAATAAAAATTTAAAAAAAATAAAAACTCCATAAAGATTGTATCTTTTTCCATGATCGCTCTAAGAAGAGATAAAATAATCAAAATATTTTTTCTTCTTAAAAAATTTAAAATACCCTATTCCGCCTCCTTGTATTCAACCCAGGAATCGATTAGGATCTCTTTGCGGTTTTCAACAACGACAACACTTTCATTTAAAATCACAATCGGATTTTCGTCACATCAAAATGGCGCTGTTGCCGGGGAGGCGTTAGTGTATTTTGATTTTTTTTACATATTTTTGTGATTTTTTCTCTCTTCTTTTTGTTTTGTTTTTCGTAGTTTTTCTTCAGTTTTTCATACGGCTTTTCCCAACTTGTCTCTCGATTTTGTTTAACTGCTAACTAGTTTTTGCAGGTCCTGCAGGATTAGCGGCTTTCTTAGGAAGTTGAGTCAGTTGAAAGAGCAGAGCCCGATTCCTTCTTTACGAGTCGGCTGTAGAGGGTAGAAATTAATTAGTGTAACTTTGTAAAAGAGAGAGAAAGGGATAGAGAAGTTGTATTGAACTCTAGTAGAAGGGGTCAACTAAGGACATCCCGACTTGAAATCCCCCCCATTTTTAGGGGTCTGATTCACCGAGTATCGTGTATTCAGGGGATCAGGGCAGTCACCGTTGTTTTCTCGCCTCGACGGTTTTTCCGCGGCTTTTCCGATAGATGCTTGCTTAGGTTTTTTTATTCTATCTGATTGTGCTTATGTAGCTAGTTTCAGGACTTTCAATCTAGGTTCATGATTTTAGGATTCTTATAAAAAAAGAAAGTAGACGTTTGTTTGAAAAAACTCAAAAAAATTATAAAACTCCAAATAAAATCGGGACTGCTAAAGATATCTGACCTAAAAAACGTAACGGTTCATCTGATTTGGGAGAGTAATCCCCGTACATCTTCTCAGAGTGCGCGAGCAAGAGACAACCCATAAGGCTAGAGCCAAAACCTCGTATTTCTCATAAAATACTACTTAGTCTATACACCTAATCACTATTCCTCAGTGGGTATGCTCGGGTAGCCGGAAATGGTCCGGGTTTACTTAGCAGAGTGGGAGGTTTAGAGGACACTGCGCAAGGCTCCGTCCTCAAGTAACACAGGTAGCCGAAAACGGTCCGTACTTACTCCCATACTCGCTGAGAGCAAGTGATTTTCTGTAAAGACTCGGGCCAGTGTTTCGGAGAAACTATCGGGCACCTATCAGCTCACATCAGCTCGCGTTAATCGATCATACTTGTTTGCTAAATACAACCCTAAAACCGACCAGATTACAAACCGAACCCTTACAGTCTTCAGTGGGTTGTGTTGGTGAAAGCGGGGTTTGCTTTGTGTTTGCTTGCAGGGCGTGAGTTACCGCAGCTTTACGTATTTTTCCCTCTCCTTTGAATCGCAAATCGTGCTCTCCCGATCATTCTCTTGATATCGAAGATGACGTCTCGACAACTTTTCTGCTCAGACTCCGTGAACTTTCGACCGTCCACCGTGGATTGTACATCTTCACAAGCTTGGGATGACTCTCTTCCCAAGCTGGTCCCATCTGATCTCGAGGAGAGTCAAACCCAGACCCCCTCGCCTCCTGGCCAGACTATTGAGGCAGACCCTTGCCTCAATACATTATCAAGATCTCCAGCCAATTGTTCATTGCATTCTTACGAGAGCTTTTCTTTCACAGACGATTTGAATCAGATGTCTCACGGCAAAGGACCAACAAATCAGAGGCCATCAACTGAGGAGCATCATGAAGGAAGACCAGACTCCGCAAACATTACAACTGGGATTCTCGACATGCTCCAACAGATGAACATCCAGATTTGAGAACAATTCAGAACTCAGAATGTGTTGCGGGCTGAGATAACCGCACTGCGAGCAGGGGTCGGGAACCAATTACCGTCTGCAGTAGTTCCCACTACTTTACGGGAAGAGTATGACCTGGGCGCGAGAACGCTCCATCACTAGATTCGGCTACCGCCTAATCAAGGGTCATACGAGTTGAGATCGTCCTTCATATCACTGCTTCCCATGTTCTACGGGAATGCCACAGAGGAGTCGTTTACCTTTCTACAATAATTCAAGATGATTTGCGGTACGGCTAATTATCCAGGAGTTACGCAGGAGGCTATCCGCCTTAAAGCCTTTCCCTTTGCCTTAGGCGATAAGGCACTTTGCTGGCTGAGTCACCTGGGAAGGGAAATTTCTACATGGGACGATCTGAGGTCCACATACCTGCGTAAATATTTTCCTTTAGGACGGATGAACATGATGAGGAGTCAGATCTCCAATTTCACACAGCTTCCGCATGAATCATTCCATGAGGTATGGGATAGATTCAAAGACCTTACGGAGAGATGCCCGCATCATGAAATACCGATGAAGGTGCTAGTTCAAAATTCTTTTGGAGGACTCCAACCAGACATCCAGGGGTTAGTGAGTGCCGCATGTGGCGGCAGCTATCTGAACAAGGATGCCGAGTCAGTTTGGGCCATCTTCGAATGGATGGCTGAGAACTCGAGAGTCGTCGACTCTACTCGGGCATTTCAGAAAGCCCCTCAGCCACCACATCACCGAGAGCATCATAAGGTGGCCAACATCTCAGAATCCGAATCCAACACCAACATGGGCTTTATTAGCGAGAAGTTAAAGTTGGTGGATGTGATTCAGAAGAAAGTCCAGGACTTACAGCCACTGCGGGAGTTGGAGAAACTCTCATCCCTATCTCAGCAGCTGAGTGATCTTTCGAAGAAGGTTTCAGAGCTTCTGCTTCAGTACCTGCAGAGCCAATCTTCTTCGACTGCACAACCAACATGGAGGATCTTACCCACTCCACCCATCAGATTCACTACGTACAGAGTGAGCCAGAGACTCTACAGATTGATTGGCATGAGGATCAGTCTCATGCCAGTCCCGACCAGATCACCAGTGCTGCAGATATGGAGGTTGAGCCGCAAGCCACTCTCGAGATTAACGATATTGAGTATACTCCGATTCAGCAACCGAGTATACCGCATCATCAGCAACAGCCGCACAGTCAGCCACAACATGGACGTCCACATTTCCAGCACCGCCAGAATTTCACGCAGCAGCAGTCTCACCAGAATGTTTATCAGAGACCATAATCACACCAGTATCCTGCTGATTATTCACAGACATATCCTTATCAGTAGCCGCATCAGTCTTCCTCTACATCGCAGAGATTTTTTCAGCCTTCCACCTCTCAATACTACATGCTAAGGTAGGAGAGAGGAGCAAGCTAGGGCCACCACACCGAACCTGAGATGTATTCACAGGCCCAAGCACTAAATCAGATCATGGATATGTTGAGTACGCTCCAAATTGCACATAAGACCGAGATGGAGCAGGTTAACCGTCATCTTGACAAGTTAACTGCACCGAAGACAACTCTTCCAGCCCAGCCTCAGATTAACCCGAACAACAAGAGGAGGCATCCAGATCAAGTAGACACTACAGGTACGATCTCTTTTCCAGAATTTTTATCTATCTTCATTCATCTCAGGAGAAGTAGATCACCACGAGCACCTACTGGAGTAGAGGAGAGGGCACTAGAGGAGCAGGAGCAAATCCATGAGCAGTAAGATTCTGATTCGGAGGAGGAGAACTAGCACGATGATGAGGACTATCCAAGAGAAGGGAGCGATGTCAACACAGGTGACATGGACACTAGCGAATCAGACGATGACATCACGCTAGACCATGCAGATACTCCCGAGAAAACTATATCTTCCCCTGTTTTAGAGAGTTTTGTACATAATTCTGAAACTCTCGATTTACAAGCTGATTCCCATATGAATAAAAATTCTGATTTTCTGACTCCTGACATTGTTCCTTTTCCTGATGCTCTGTTTCAGAAAGGAAAGAAAAATAACAAAAAGAATGTTGTGACTCCAGAGACCGAATGATTACTAAAAGATCACATCTTTTTGAAGATTCCACTTCACTATGCCTTGGATCATTTACCTACCTCAAGAATCAGTTGAGGAACAAATGCAATACACATAGGAAAAAGAGATCACAAGTTGAGAAGAATATATTGACTAAGGCAACTTCGTGTGCGATTCGGAACAAGGTACCCAAGAAGAAGAAAGATTCTGGAGCTCATTATGTGACTTGTCAGATTGAAGATGCTACATTTCATCGTACTCTCTTAGATAATGGTTCCTCGATCAATTTACTTGCATCCTCTTTGCTTGATAAGCTCAAGCTAGGTCCTCTCTACAAATTACGAGCGATACTTCAGTTTGCAGATCGATCTGTGAAGAGACCTAGAGGTGTGTTGAGGAACATTATCATAACTGTTCAGGGCTTACAGTTTCCAGTGGATTTTACTGTCCTAGACATGACGTGCCCTGCACAGTTACACCTTGCTCCAATCATTCTCGGGAGGCTCTTTTTGCAGACAACAAGAGCACTCTTTGATTATGATGCTGGGGGAGTATCATTCGCACAGACAATGGAGAGAAACACATTGCGATGGAAAGAGAATGTAGCAGTCCTAGATCAGTATTGTCATTTACTTCAGAGGACACCGGTCTTGCAGAAGATTGCCAGCACATAGATGAGACACAGTTTCCTGATCTTGAGAGCGTTTATTTTGATACCCACGATATCCTACACGAGGATAGGGTAGATCACATGGTACCTAGTTCTTCAGATGATTGTTCACATACAGAGACAAATTTCATATTAGATTCAGATGAGCAGTCACTTGCAGTAGACATCTCAGTGTCGTAGATTGAAAGTACACATATTATAGCACGAGAATCAATTGATTACATTTCACAGATTATACAGTCTATTCAGCGTAAAGAGTCGGATGGTGTAATGCTTACACATATAGACACCTTCTATAGTCTGACTCCAGAGACACATATTTCAGAAAAAAGAGTTATGCCATGTACAGAGTTCACATACAGAGGAGGCTCTACTTTTTCAGCCAAGGATCAGTACGCACATAAAAAGCAGAAAATTCGGTATGACCCAGGTTGAAGTGATCTATTTTGTACAGGAATCATGATCATTCTTTCACTTCATCTCATCCTGTACAAATACTTTTGAGCCATTCGATTCTGGAGATTCGCAACACTTGTATATTCTTCATAGACCACAATCATCCCCATTTTTGCTCATATTGTATGCTTAGGATACCAGATCCTAAGTATAGGGGGGAATGATTATTCATTGATTGACATTTTATATTTTGTTCCCATTCTTTTGTAATCCTTTATTTTTCACAACTCACTGGTCTTCGATTTTTGGCTACACCCTTTTCTATACTTAGGATGCCTTATCCTAAGTATAGGGGGGATCGAGTGATTTCGATGATTTCATTTTCTTTTTTTCTTTTGTTTCTTCGTTGTATATTCTTTTTACTCAGTCACCTCATTTTTGCTCTTCCGTTATACTTACGATGACCTGATCGTAAGTATAGGGGGGTTGACTGACTTGTACTCTCTAATCTTTTTCACCCACTTTACTTAGCATGAGTTATGTCCTCCTTTTTCTCTTTTGACGCTATGAGTACATAGCACAAGCTAAGTATCGGGGGGTGAGTATATATTGTATATATACTTTTGTCCATAACTCATACTTTTATATATTTTCTATTTCTATAAAATCGATAAAAAGTGGGTAAGGGATAATTCAAATCCATTTATATATTTATTTATTACTTATAAAATCCTTGTAAATAAGTAAAGTTTAAAACTTGTATTTAAAATCTGTAATTAAAATATGTATCAAAAATTTGTATAATACTTATTTAAAATCCTATTTATTAAAACATGTGTAAAAATCTTTTAATCCTTGAAAAATCCTTTGTAGATAAAATCTGTAAAATACATTCGATATTTAACCCATATAAAATATATCTGGTAAAATTCATGTACAAAAACTTGTTTATAAAAATCATAAAATCCATAAAAAATTACAAAGTCCTAAAAGTCATAAAAATTACAAAAGCCTTAAAATCCATAAAAATGAGTAAAATTCGAAAAATATACTTCACAAAAACATGGTTGCATTTGCATTCACATTTTTCAGAAAAGTTTAATTTCTGGAATTAAGGATTGAGTCTAGTCTGAAGGATGGAGCTTGATTACGGCCTTTAACTTTCGTTGTACGGAACCTAGTTAGGATCTGGAATTTAGACTCTTCAGGTCTGTAACTTAAAATCTTTGGGTTCCATAAGATCATATTCGGGAAATCAAGTCATATGCTCTTAAGTAGACCATTTGGTGTCATCTGTACAACTCTACACCAGTGAACCAATCTTGAACACATGCACTCTGCACTTAGCTCAACTCGTATGGTGTTACGAATGGCAGTACATCTTGGTAGTGCGTTTCTATCCTTATCTTTGCAACATTGTCATCTAAAGATGGGAGAGATTGGGGTTGCGATAGTTGCTTGGGATGAGGGAAGGATCTGCTGACACAATTTTTCTAAGACCTCAAAAAAGGGCTGGAATAAAAAGATGCTATATCCGTCGAGGCACAAAAAGATGAATGCAGTTCAAGCAAATTACAAAGTCAAATCAAAGAAGAAGCCACCAAATACGACTACAATGGTCCAAACTTCCACCGAAAATGCCTGCACATATTAGTGGAGACTTAGCTACACCAGTTGAGCTTCACAAGGAGATGCGTCTACACTGGTCGCACTCCACTTCTTTTCTCATTCTTCTACTTTCTCTCTATACTAGATTGTGGACATAGCACTAACTGACCTTAGAAGGGAATACCTCCCTCCCCGAGGAAAGAGTAGCTGGATGAGGAAGCAATAGAAGTGTATAGCTGGGATGGACGGTTTCTTCGTTTCTCTAAGCAGGAAGAGTTTAATCAATTCACACACTGTACAAATTGACTTCAAGGATGATAGAGTTTGCGATATGAATAAATAAGTCTGAACTAGCTGATGAAGTGATCTTGAATAAGGATTTGTGGAACTTGAGGATTGTGGAGGATAAAATCTCCTAGTTAAGGCTCCGACAAAATGCTTGTTTCAGGCCTGATCGAGCTCTGTCCTTTGTTTGTTATCATGAATTGGTTTAGGGAAATATTCATTCTAACTTTCTTTCTTTTTCACTTACTTTTTAAAATAAGTGTTTGCTAAGGGACTAGCAAAGTTTAAGTATAGGGGGTTGATGAATCCATGATTCATTAACTTTTCTTTCGCATTTTGTATTAAAACCCTTTACAAATGCATGTAAATATTAATTAATTCCCATCTTTTATAAAAACTCCATTCATGAATAAATATTCACTTTTAAGCATGAAAATCATGTAAATAAATAAAGAACAAATAAAAGAAAAAAAGAAGGCAGATTGGATATATGTAAATATGTACAATATGACTTATAAATATAAATATAACTGAAAGGTATATTTATAACCTAACCCTCGAGACCAAGTCAGCATGGATTGGTCGATAATCCAAAAAGTAAGGGGAGATAAGGAAAGAAAACCCTAAAAATAAATTAAGACACACCTCATGTACCTCTCACTATTTATCAAATAAATACAAAACTTCAATTATTTTTAATAAATTCATATATATATATATATATATATTTAACCAAAATCTTTTCCTAATTATTTCTAAAAATGTATCTAAAAATAAGTTAAAAATATTACCTTGTATATATGCAAGGAAATCCAACTTATAAATTGTCAAAATCTCAACTTCCGAACATCATAACTTCTTCATACGAACTCCAATTTCACTCTACTCACATTTAATGTTCATAAAATAATATTCTCTAATTAATAAAGGTGGTTTCATCGAATTCAGAGTCCGTTTGCAAAAACTCGGTTTTGGGACCAAATGACAACGGGGTTTCTGGTCTATTTATTTTATGTAGAACACATTATATATAGTTTTATTAATTTTATAATTTCTAATTATTTTCATGATGTCCAATTTAACCACGATTTATTTCATATTTTTTGGAGCTTATTTATTATTTTAATAAAATCCAAAACCCTAAATTATAAGTAAAAATGAACTAGATAACTTATACCTATATTTATTAATATATGTAAATTAATTTATTAAAATATCTAAAAATTCACACAACCCTTAATTATTATTTTAATAATTAAGAAAATATAAAATTATTATTTATTCATTTATTAAATTAAAAATCCAAAATCTATTTATCTATACAAATTTATTAATATAATATTTATATTTCGAATAATATTTATTATTTATAAAAAGTAATTATTCCATAATTTAGATAAATTAATTATTTACATTTCTTGTTTTTATACCTATTTAAAATAACACTCTTTACTATTTAATATTTAATTTATAAGCTAATTTACGCATCTGGCCTACCAGGTTCTGACACTTGTCAGCACCTGGTTCATTTTCCTCAAGAAGACAGTAACGAAGCTGTTCCAACTGACCAACTTCACCTATTTCTCTCGTGTGTATCCTAACCTCTTTCAACAATCTAAACCCTTGGATCAATCCTCCTAACTACCAAGATCCACGGACACCCTTAGATCTAACTTGGGGATCACGAAAACGATCTATATAAATTCCCAAAGTTCACAGATCCAAACTAACTCTCCCATAACCACTTTCATCCCAGAACAATGGCTGAGTCCCATCTTCTCCACCTCGCTCCGCCTCATTCCAGTGATGGCTGCACCGGAAGGCTGCCCAGCGTGGAAGAGGGATCATCAGAGGAGGTTCCAAGGTGCTCGTCAGCCCTTGCATCGCCGCCACGTGCGCGTCCATCTCTAGCGATGATCGGCCGTCGCAGCAGCTACCTGAGGTAATACACCTCTATCTTCACTGATCTATTCCTCTATTTTTATCAAATTTCTTCTCAAATCTCGTGCCACAATTAGCGTGGCTAAGCACATAATTAGTAAGCCTAAACATCTAGCTTAGACGCTCAATCGAATTCCATTCCAAATTCGTTCAAATCCCACTCGAATCGCGTTTTCTTTTTCATACATTTCTCACGCACACTTCACTAAGTCTGGAAACAACCATCTTTGATCTTGCAAAAACCTAACTTTTTAGCCAATTTCTCGCAAATCATGCACATGAAATTGTGATTTGCAGATCCGGCTTTCATCAGGAGTAATTTTCAAAGCATCTGGAGCTCAAAATCTTCACGAAATCGCAATTCAAAGGAGGTTCATCAATATTCCATCAGCTGTCAGGAATAGTGGACCGCCACCTTCGTCGATCGATCGCCGACGCTCTGAGCCAGCGTCGCCTTAAGTCCACCACGGGCGAGCTCGAGGGTTAGAGGAGCTAATCCTCTGGCCCCGCCGGAGGTCCAAGTTCGTAGCCAACCGCTTGAGAGAATTCGGAGAAGACGCCTTCTTCAGTAGCTCCAGAACTTAGAAGATGACTCAAGAACAGCCAGTGCACAGGCTGTTGATGCGTGGTGTCATCGGACGACCCAGATTGCCATTGAATCCAAACCGGTGGAAAAATTGCAAAATAAATCCAGAAGACTTCCAGATATTCATTCCAGCTCTGAAGTTTTCCAGAATTACATTTAGGTCCCCACACAAGGACCTAAATGTAAACATTCTTATTTTCATTTCAAAACAGTCCCTGTCGAGGACCTTTTTGTATTACTTTTTGTTTCTTTTTATTGCACTTATACCCATGGCCTGTAGGGGAGTTTTGGACCTATTTTTGACATAATTTTTTGTAGTTTTTTTAGGGTAGTTACGCAACTACCCCAGCAAGGTTTCAAGTAATATTTCGTGTATTTTTGTCGTGTTTTTATCATGTTTTGATTCATCGTTAATCGACTCCATTTTGATTTCCTTTCGTTGTTCTTCGAGCCCGTTGCTCGACCGTTTCACCAACTATATAGTATCACAAATATTCCACCTATTATATCGTAAATAAGTTGTGTGAAAAATATCATTTTGGAAAATAAACAAAAATTGGAAAAGAATAAAATCAAATAAAAATTAAAAAAAAATAAAAACTCCATAAAATTTGTAGCTTTTTCCTTGATCACTCTAAGAAGAGATAAAATAATCACAAATATATTTTCTTCTTAAAAAATTCAATATACCCTATTCTGCCTCCTTATGTTCGACCCCGGAACACTCACCTGGTTAAATAATTAGTGTAGGTTTTCTCTAAAACCGAATTTTGTTTTATCGACTATGATCTCTTTGCGGTTTTCTACACCGACAACACTTTCATTTAAAACCGCAATTGGATTACCGTCGCATTAGACACCATTCTTGAAAGCGGACAATAACAAATGTGCTTTAATGTGACCTCTGGTGGCTGACCCTATTTAGAGATGCGAATGAATATATAAAAGGTTTATTGACTGATAGAAGATGGACATCACCGTTAGTTCAAGAGAAACCATGCATCTCAAATACATTCAAATATTATATATTTTTGATGCATGGGTATCGATTTCATGGGCCCATTTCCAAATAGCCAAGGTTTTGAATACATCTTTCTTCCTATCGATTACGTCAGTCGATGGGTGGAGGCTATCCCCGCTCGAACCACTGAAAACCGTATTATCTGTCAATTTCTCAAAGATACCATCATTTCACAATTTATGATTTGATATACGATGGGGGAAGTCATTTCATTAACAAAGAGGTCTATGAAGCTGACCAATGAGTACACCATTAATCAAGGTGTCACATCTCATTAACACCCATAGACTAATGGCTTGGATGAGTGTTCATACAGGGAGATCAAAACAATTTTGCAGAAACTTATGCATCCTGATAGAAAGAACTGGTCACAATTACTTGATTCAGATCCTTAGGCTTATCGTACGACGTACAAATATCCTTTAAGCATGTCTCCCTATTGCCTTATGTATGGCAAGCCATGCCATTTACCCATAGAACTTATTCACAAATTCTTATGGGTAGTCAGTGTATGCAATCTCGATATGAGAAAGCCGACAAGAACAAAAAGATTGACCTGAATCTATTATTCTGAAACTCTACGTACGACAACAACCTCATGTCTAAAGAGAAGGTCAAGTGATGGCATGACAAACATATCAAAAGTAAGTTTTTTGAGCCGAATCAGAAGGTGTGGTTGTTTGATATAACGTTAAAGCAATTTCTAGGCAAGCTGAAAAACAAATGGTATGGGTCTTTGATCATGAGAATGCTCTTGACAATGGTAGCATTGTCATATTAGGCTTCTCATCTGACGCACAACCATTTGTAGCCAACGGATAGTTGTTGAAACCATACGTAGAGCATGATACCTTCTTGTCCATTGTCGATTCAGTTGATGTAGCATATCAAGAAGAGCTCCTGGGTGCCGAAGGATCAGACAACTAAAAATGAAAAATATCAATTCTTTTTCTTATTTTTTTCTTTTCATTTCTTTATCTGTTGTTTACTAATTCATCCCCTTATCATTATTATACTTAGGATATGCTTCATCCTATGTATAGGGGGGACAAATGATTCGAGTGTCCATTCTTTGACCCTCACCTATCTCCTAACTTGTTGATAATCATTTTCTATACTTAGGTAATATTTATCCTAAGTATGGGGGGGGCATACTTTAAGGATAGGGGATGATCCTCAAGCACATCATGAAAGCGTGATGATCATATTTTATACGATCAAGAGCGACTAGTCGCAGTAGTTGGTAGGTGCAGCGGAATTTAAAAAATTTCTACGATGAGACCACATGATCCAAGAACATTTCTTGGAACATTTCATCTAACCACATAAAAATATAGGAATACCTCTTGGAGCATGGTTGCGATCAAGCCTCTAAGGGAAGAGACCACCTGTCTCAAGTCTGATCCATCAGAGGAGATGCTTGCGAGCGCGGGGATGAGTTGTGTGCTTGTCACAATCCAAGTCGTTGATCCAAGTGATGGATCTCCTGATCTCGTCTCATGAGATCGTACGCCTTCTTCATGAGCACCACGTACGAAAGAAGACAGAGATCCAAGAGTCGTCGAAGCGGGCACGACGACGAAGACAACCTTCTCTTTTATGAGAGTGGACGACCACTCCAAGAGAGAAGGAAGGGGATATGCATGAGAATGAGAGGGGGAGAGAGAGAGAGACGTTGTCGAGATTGCGTAACTCGAAGAGTAAAGAGTGCCTCTTCTTATATAGGATTTTAGGAATCCACGGATCCCAATCCATGGACAAACACACAATCAATGGATGAGATTGATTTGTGTTTCTTTCAATGGCTAGGATGTTGTTGTAAAAACACAACATCAAATGATTTAATTTAAATTAATTTTCCTTGATAAATCAACAAAATTAATTACAAATTAAACCACCTTTGACTAGAGATGGCATAATGAGGAGACTAACCTCTTTCCCTGAAAGAGGGGGACGACTACTCTTCTTTACATGGAGAGTTGTAGACGTCCACTTCTCTTGAGTGGAATGGATCTCTCTCCTCAAATTATCATGAGATCTCATTATCTCATGATATATCCTTAATTTACAACAACTCTTGTTGCAAATATTTTTCTCAAAAAATAATCCATAATTATCTTATGAAAAATTTCAATCAAGCCAATGAAATTATGTGAATCTCATTCTCATCCCAAAACTAAATTTATTTATATTTTCAACTAATCATTCAATGTGATTCCAATTCATATTAATGATTAATCAACAAATATAAATCACATGTCTCTCTCTCTCAAATATATTATAAATCGTATTTATAATATACATGGATAATTGGATAGTGCTATCCACATTATCCATATCCTTAATAATTAAATCACCTTTAATTACAGTGAATAATCATTCTCATGCAATCAGACAATGCGAATCAAATTCACATTATTCATGACAATTAAATCACATTTAAATATCCATTTCTCAATGCTTAGATACAATTCAACTTTGGAATTATTCTTGAACTCTTTCAAGAATAATGCCCTTTCTCCTCGGATACTTGGAGACAAGAACATGGAGATTTTATTGTTCCATGTATAGTGACTTAGATATTGAGATCACATCTCAAATTCAGATCTCACGGACCTCTCATAGATGCTTGATTTAATGAAGGCCGCAAATCTAATCTTCTCATTGCATCTGAATCACATTCTGATCAATGTCAAACACTTGCACCAAGATCAGATTACTTCTCTGCTGAGAGGAGTCACAAAAATCCAGACATGTTTCATCACTCTCTTGGAATGGAAGCGTCATGGTTATACAATCGTTTATGATCACATCACCCTCAGGTATTCCTAATACCTGTACATCCTACATATTGGAAGATCTATGATGAATCTGAAGATATAGATCAATTTTACACAGTCATCTTCAGGGTTTCATCATCAAGTTTCTCAATCTTGGTCATTGGGATTTGGTATCGATCATATGCTTTCCAAAAGCATATATCATACCTTCAAATTCTTGTCAGGCTTCTACAGCACGGTGACCATGAATGGAATTTAATCGATCCCAATTCCTCATGAGTGAGCTCATATCTTTGTATTACTCATATGCCATTGTATGTACACTTGCTCGCCGGTATATAGAGCTTGGTTAGGTCATCAACCTATTGGTCTGCCAAATGTACACACTCAGACATATAGCAACACATTTGTCTCTGGTCAGAGGATGCGTGCTTGTATCGCGACAGTATACGGTATAGGACTTTGATTATCTCGATCTCGTTAAGTCAACTCTTTAACCTAACTAATCTGACACCTCCGAATCTCTATTCCCATGTAAAGGACCTGCATCAAGAGGTCGGTCAGATATCAACCTATATGAGAAAGGATTTCCATCTCCTACTCAAGTTGGAGATCATCTCTTAACAATCACTTGATGGTACGTGATGAGTCCTCAATCCAACTCCTTAGACATTCATCCAAACACCAACCTCTATGATTCTATTACCGAATCAACAGCTATATGATTATTAAGATGGACATGTTACATAACCCTAATTGTACAAATTGACCTTATAGTGCATTAATTCACTTAATCTCATAAAGGGAGTGAAAAATAATCAATAACTTTTATTAATAAATCAAACATTGCAATAACATTTATTGTTGGAATGATTCACCTCAAGCTCACATGGCTAACAATCTCCCTCTATCCCTCAGAACCATTCCGGTACAATCGTTAAACCCATAATCATTACATGATGGTTGAAAACCTTCTGTGTTAGAGGTTTGGTAAGGGGATCAGCAACATTGTCGGCAAAGGACACCTTGGTGATGATGATGTCACCATGCTTTTGAATCTCCCAAATGATGTGGTGTTTCCTTTCCATATGCTTGCTCTTTTGATGCCATCTGGGTTCATTCACCTGGGCAATGGATCCCGAGTTATTGCAGAGTAACGGGATGGGAGTGTCAGAGGAAACTACGCCAAGTTCTAGGATGAACTTGCACAACCACACCTCCTCCTTTGCAGCATCCGATGTGGCAATGTATTCAGCTTCTGTTGTTGAATCTACTGTAGTTTCCTGCTTATTGCTTCTCCAGCTCACATCACCACCATTCAATAGGAACACAAACCTTGATGTCGACTTTCGATTATCTATATCTGACTGGAAGTCTGAATCTATATATCCCAAGACTTGGAGATCACCATCTCCGTAGACCAAGATGTAATCTTGCGTCTGTCATAGATACTTGAAAATGTTCTTCACTGCATTCCAGTGTTGTCTCCAGAGTAGGACTGGTAACGACTTACAACTCCCACTGCATGGCAGATATCTGGCCTTGTACACATCATGGAGTACATTAAGCTTCCTACAGCTGATGCATAGGGGCATCCAGTCATGGCTTTCTTTTTCTCAACAGTTTGAGGAGCCATCCTTTTAGACAAGTGTATACCATGACTTAAGGGGAGGAAACTTTTCTTAGAACTATCCATACGGAAACGTTCAAAAATCTTCTTAATGTACGCATGTTGTGATAATCCCAACATCCTCTTTTCTCGGGTTCTGAGCAACTTCAGACCTAAGATGTAAGAGGCTTCTCCATGATCTTTCATCTTGAAGGTATGAGATAGCCAAATCTTAATAGTGGTCATAATTCTTGTATCATTCCCAATGATAAGGATGTCATCTACGTAACGCATGATGAACACAACGACGCTCCCACTAAGCTTCTTGTATACACAAGGTTCATCAGAATTCGGCATAAAATCATAACTCTTTATGGTTTCATCAAATCTGATGTTCCAGCTACGAGAAGCTTGTTTGATCCCATATATGGATTTCTTCAGCTTGCATATTTTACATTCCTCGGTTATGAAGCCATGGGGCTGATCCATATAGATTTCCTCCTTGAGGTATCCATTGAGGAAAGCTGTCTTGACGTCCATATGCCAGATGTCATAGTCAAGATATGTAGCTATATCTAGCAGTGTCCTTATGGACTTAAGCATAGCCACAAGAGATAATGTCTCATCGTAGTCGATGCCTTCTCTTTGTGTGTGGAATTTTGCCATGAGTCGTGACTTGAAAGTCTCTACTTTCCCATCAGGTCCCCTTTATCTCTTGAAGATCCATTTATACACTATAGGTTTTACCCCTTCAGGTGGATCGTCTAGGGTTCATACACCATTCTTATGCATGGAGTCAATTTCTGACTTCACTACTAACATCCATCTATCCGCATCATGATCTGCGAGTGCTTCATCAAATGAATTAGGATCATTATTAGTCTCTCCTGACCCATGGAATCCATATCTTTCAGGTGGTGAAACCACCCTCGAACTCCTTCGAAGAGGTATGGGTGTTTCATCTTTATATGTATATCTCTTCAGTTTTTGGTTCAGGAATCTAAGAATCCTTAGGGTATTAAATGAGTTCCTCTACTTCATTTTTGTCTTTACCTTTAAGGAAGTCATCCTCCATAAATCAAACATCTCTAGACTCGAAAACCTTTTGGGTCTCATGGTCATAAAGCTGATATCCAATACCATATTTAACATACCCAATGAAGTAGCACTCTCTAGTGCGAGATTCTAGCTTACTTGCATCCATGTTCTTCTTATGGACCAAGCAACTCCAAACCCTCAAGTGTTTATCACTTGGTTTGGTTCCATACCAAAGCTCATGAGGAGTCTTAGTTACAGACTTGCTAGGAATCTTGTTTAGGATATATATTGCAGTCTCTAATGCATATCCCCAGAAACTAAGGGGTAAATGTTCTTTTCTCATCATTGAACAGACAATATCCATGATGGTCCTATTACGTCTTTCAATAACACCATTAAGTTGGGTGTTCCAGGAAGAATGAGATTAGAGACAATTCCATTCTCTATAAGGTATTCCTTGAATTCATCAGAGAGGTACTCACCACCTCGATCAGATCGAATACATTTAGTCTTCCTAATGGTTTGGTTCTCAACCAAAGCCTTGAATTCTTTAAACTTTTCAAAGATTTCATATTTATGATGTAGCAGGAAGATAAACCCGTGTCGCAAATGGTCATCAATAAACGTCAAGTAATATCGATATCCATTTCAGGTCGCGGTACTGAAGGGACCACATACATCATTATGTATTAGATCAAGAATACCTTCACATCTTGTAACCTTGTTACTAAAAGGTGTCCTAGTCATTTTACCTTGAATACAATGTTCGCGGGCAGGCAAAGGTTGAACCTTTAGAAAATCTAAGGGTCCATCCTTTATCAATCTATTGATCCAATAAACAGATAAATGACCAAGCCTTTGATGTCAAATCATATTTGAATGATTTCCATTCTCCCTAGACCTTTTAGGGTTTTTCTTATTGGTAGTAACATTCATGACATGTTTACCAATGCACAATTCATAGAGTCCATCAGAAGTCAAAACACCATCCGCAATATATTTATCATAATGACTTATAACTACTTTATTACAAAAAATGAATGAATATCTTCTTCTAACATGTTTACATACATATATTAAATTCTTTCTGACTTCAGGTACATAAAGACACTCTTTAAGTACTAGGACACTTCCACTAGATAACGATAGTCGGCAGGTCCTGACGACGACTGCTGCAATGCTTGCATCAGACCCCATCTGGATGACTATCTCCCCTTCATCAAGACTCTTAGTTTCCTGAAACAAATGCAACAAATTGCATACATGAACAAAAGCACCAGAATCTATAATCTAACTTTTTTCTCTTCCAACATGAAAACTAGTTTCAATGATGAAAGTAGATTCATACCTGTTGGGGCTTTACCTTTGTCGACCGACTTCAGATAATCTGGATAATTACGCTTCCAGTGCTCGGGCTTCTTGCAGTGATGATAGACATAATTTTTCTTCGATGCTATCAGAGTAGATGCATTGGTAGATGAGCCAACTCCTTGACTCTTCTTCTTTCTCTTCTGGGTTGGGCCCTTCCGAGAATCATGCTTCTGACTGTGCTTTCCTTTGACCTGTGCAACCATTGCACTGCCGGAGGGGCTATCCTTCTTTCACTACGTCTTCTGCAAACTTTAATGTAGCTAACATCCCAACATTAGTAAAATCGACTTTGCTCATATGGTATGTAACCAGAAAGTTGTTAAAAGACTTGGGGAGTGACAACAAAATCAAGTCAGCTTGCATATCTGCATCCATGTCAGATCCAAAGGTTTCCAACTTAGAGAGGTACCCAAACATATTGAGTACATGTTCTCTAACAGAGGGCCCTTCCTGCATCTTGCAGCGAATAAGTTCTTTCATTATATTATAACGTTGTATGCGGTTTACGTCACCAAACATATCTTTTAGATTCAACATTATCTCATGGCAAGTATTCATTTCCATATGTTGTTCTGAAGTACATTGGACAATGAACCCAGAATATAACATCTTGCTAGATTATGATCTTCATCATATTTCTCATTAAAGGAAATTTATTCCTGAGTTTTAGGGTCTGTGTGCTTGTCCTTTGATAGGACATTGGAGATGCACTCAGCAGAAAGGACGATATCCAAATTTCGGTCCAATCCGAATAATTTGGTCCGGTCAGTTGATTGACCTCAGAGGCTTGCTAAGTGGGTTCATGGACTTTATTTTCTGAAATTAAGAATGCACTATATTAGAACATATAAATAATTATATATTCAATTACAAATCTTTGATTGAAGAATTTTTAATCAAATTAATCTTGCTTTTTCAACTTTGAAAGTTAATTCCCTTAATTACTTTCAAAGCAAGAGATATACTTACTGCTATATCTCTAGAAAGATCTGGGATCTCCTCTTTATCTTTGTCACACCCCAATAATATGTGAACTTACAACTCGGATAAAAAGAAGCGGGAACACATTCCGCCTTGTAAGTACAACTTGCATTTCCCAATTCGGTCTTTAACACCCAGGCACACCACCTCTAAGTTGATGTTGACATGTTGTTAATTGCACCAACCATCGACAGGAATACAACTCGCTATGCACAATCCAATATGGCCCCAATAATATGAGGACTCCATATTGGGGTCACTACGCATACATCCTTATTCTTTTGAGAAGCGAAGAGCCCGATCTAAATGGATTGTATGCAGGAGCTATCACTTCGGACATGCATCTCCTACATATAATATCTGGCGACGGAACCCTTCGTCTTGATGAGAGACCATGGATGTCACTTATGTGATCCTCCACCTCTTATTAAAATTACAATTAATTATCATATTCATATAATTAATTCTTTCAAGGGAAATACACATCTATTCATAAATAGAGTGTTTTTAATTGAATATAATTATATTGATCACATCAAATCAATTATCATTCCTGTTCAATCAACAAACTTGATCGTTACTTGAAAAAATATGGTATTATCTCAAGGTACGTGTTAATTCGAATTTTCATAATTAGAAAATACACCATGATTTCTCCAGCATTATGGAGTCCCTACCCGCTGTCATGGCCAGTACCGATGGGAGTGGGACAGACCGCACACGGTGCAACCTGCTACCCCAACGCTCCACGACTAGACACCATATCCACCTCAGGAAAGGATAATGCCAAATTGATCATTGTGTACTTGAGATGATCATCGGTTTTTCAACTTAAATTATACCATATAGTTATAATCAAAATCATTTTGATTATAAGAAAATTTGCAAGATAAATTCCCAAATCTATTCAAGTAACATGTTTGTTAAAAGTGTATCAAGTAACCAATTGGTGATCTAGATCATATCTAATCATTTATTGGTTGAGGCAATGTCGTTTAAGGGAACAATTATCATTCCAATATTTCCCAAATATTATCCATAATTATTACAGGAAATTAACCATTAATTTCACAAGTTTCATAAATGACAATCACAAGGTTCATGATTAGGATTGCAATTTCTAGCAGTAACCCTCACTAACTAAAATTGGCATATCTCATTCATTTGAAATCCAAGTTAACCAAAATCAATTTCCAGAGTTTGATAATTTTATTTAAAATAGAAACTATATGATTAGCATGCATTTCCAGGCATTTTAAAATAGTAATTAACTCCATAATTACGTCATATTCACCATCCTTGTAACAGTGGACATATGGTCATTAAAAAGATCATAACGTGAGCAAACGGAATCTAAACTATTCAAACTCAAATTCCATGGTTTCCTTATTTAATGGGAACATTATCCATGTTATATATTCATGTTTAAACATTTTAAACAGGGCCGAAATTTATCATAAAATAGGGCTGCGAAAAATTGAAATGCGATAAAATTTCCACCAATAATAACGAGCCCAAATCTTCTTCGGATTATGGATCGAATCCAAAATCTCCAACCTAGTTTTGATACAAATTGAAGGATATGAGATGATCCTCAAGCGGACCACAGAAACGTTATGATCGTATCGTATAAGATCAAGAGCGACTAGTCACACTAGTTGATCGGTACAGCGGAATTTAAAAAAATTCTACGATGAAACCACATGATCCAAGAAAATTTCTTGGATCGTTTCATCTAACCACATAAAAGATATAGGAATACCTCTTCAAGCGTGGTTGTGATCAATCCTCTAAGCGATTAGACCTCCTATCTCAAGTGCGATCCATCGGAGGAGATGCTTGCGAGCGCGAGGATGAGTCGCGTGTTTCTCGCAATCCAAGTTGTTGATCCAATAAATGGATCTCCTGATCTCATCTCACGAGATCGTACGCCTTCTTCATGAGTGCCACACACGAAAGAAGATGTAGATCCAAGAGTCGTTGAAGCGGGCACGACGATGAAGACAACCTTCTCTTTTATGAGATTGGACGACCACTCCAAGAGAGAAGGAAGGGGATATGCATGAGAATGAGAGGAAGGGAGAGAGAGACGTTGTCAAGATTGCGTAACTTGAAGAGCAAAGGGTGCATCTTCTTATATAGGGTTTTGGGAGTCCACGGATCCCAATCCATGGACAACACACAATCAATGAATGATATTGATTTGTGTTTCTTTCAATGGATGGGATGTTGTTGTAAAAATACAACATCAAATGATTTAATTTTAATTAATTATCATTGATAAATCAACAAAATTAATTCAAAATTAAACCACATTTGACTAGAGATGAGATAATGTGGAGACAAACTTCTTTCCCTAAAAGAGGGGGACGACTACTCCTCTCCACATGGAGAGTTGTACCCGTCCACTTCTCTTGAGTGGAATGGGTCTATCTCCTCTAATTATCATGAGATCTCATTATCTCATGATATCTCCTTAATTTACAACAACTCTTGTTGTAAATATTTTTCACAAAAAATAATCCACAATTATTTTGTGCAAAATTTCAATCCAACCATTGAAATTACGTGAATCTCATTCATAGCCCAAAACTAAATGTAATTATATTTTCAACTAATTATTCAATGTGAATCCAATTCACATTAACAATTAATCAACAAATATAAATCACATAAGTTTCTCTCTGTAATATATTATAAATCGTATTTATAATATGCATGGATAATTGGATAGTGCTATCCGTGTTATCCATATCCACAATAATTAAATCACATTTAATTACATTGGATAATCATTCTCATGCATTCAGACAATGCGAATCAAATTCACATTATTCATGCTAATTAAATCACATTTAATTATCCATTTCTCAATGCTTAGATATAATACAACTTTGTAATTATTCTTGAAGTCTTTCAAGAATAATGTCCTTTATCCGCGGATACTTGGAGATAAGGACATTGCGATTGTATTATTCCACGTAAGTGACTTTGATATTGAGATCACATCTCAAATCCAGATCTCACGGACCTCTCATAGATGCTTGATTTAATTAAGACTACAAATCTAATCTTCTCATTGCATCTGAATCTTATCCAGATCAATGTCCAACACTTAAACCAAGATCAGATTACTTCTCTACTGAGAGGAGTCACTAAAATCCAGATCTGTTTCATCACTCCCTTGGATTGGAAGCGTCATGGTTATATAATCTTTTCTGATCACATCAGCCTCAGGTATTCCTAATACCTGTACATCCTGCATACTAGAAGATCTATGATGAACCTCAAGATATAAATCAATTTTACACTGTCTTCATCAGTGTTTCGTCATCAAGTTTCTCAATCTTGTTCATTGGATTTGTTATCGATCATATGGTTTCCAAAAGCATATATCATACCTTAGAATTCTTGTCATGCTTCTACAGAACGATGACCATGCATGGAATTTGATTGGGCCCAATACCTCATGAGTGGGCTCATATCTTCTGGTTCCAAAGTGAACCTGTATAATCCCTTTGAGAGATTTACTCATATTCCCTTTTATGTACACCATCTCGCCGGTGTATACACCATGGTTAGGTCATCACCCTATTGGTCTGCCAAATGTACACACTCAGACATATAGCAACACATCTGTCTCTGATCAGAGGATGCGTGCATGTATCGCGATAGTATTCGATATAGGACTTTATTATCTCGATCTCGTTAAGTCAACTCTTTGACCTAACTAATCTGACACCTCCGAATCTCTATTCCCATAAAAAGGACCTGCATTAAGAGGTCGATCAGATATCAACCTATATGAGAAAGGATTGCTATCTCCTACTCAGGATGGAGATCATCTCTTAACAATCATATGACGATGCTTGATGAGTCCTCAATCAAACTACATAGATATTCATCCAAACACCAGCCTTTATGATTCTACTACTGAATCAACAGCTGCATGATTATTAAGATGGTCATGGTACATAACCCTAATTGTACAGAGGGACCTTATAGTGCATTCATTCACTTAATCTCAGAAAGGGAGTGAAAAAGAGTCAATAACTTTTATTGTTAAATAAAACATTATCATAACATTTATTGTTGGAATGGTTCACCTCGTACTCACATGGCTAACAATACCGAGTTCATGATTTTGTACATTCTAATCCTCAATCATCCCCGCTTAGTGTACAATCTACTATACTTATGATTAGTTAATCCTAAGTATAGAGGGGGCGATCGACTTCGCATTTTTTGAACAATTTCGGTTCAAACTTTTCTATACTTAGCACAAGTTATGTCTTCCTTTCTTCTCTTTGATCACCATGTGGACATTGTTCGGGCTAAGTATAGGGGGTCATATATATGTATATATACATTAGACAAAACTCGTACTTTTGTATTTTCAATAAATATGTCTAATATATCGGGGTAAGGATATATGACAAATCATATGTAAAGAATACACTCTTGTAAAATATACACATATTTCTTGTAAATATGTATGCACTCCCGTGTAAATATCTGTACATATCTAATTCATCGACCCTTATCAAAAATGCCTAAAAATTTCAAAAAATTTAAAACCTATAAAAATTTGCAAAATCTTTATAACAATTCCATAAAATTTTGCCAAACTTTTTGAAAATCTATAAAAAGTTCAAAATTATAAAATGTCTTCATAAAAATATTTTCTTGCTTTACATTTGCATTTGCATTTTTCGGAATGATAAGGAAAATTGAACAAGTCTAAAAATCTGAATATTAGATCTTAGTATAGTCATAAATACACTTATTTTCAGATGAACCTGTTAAGGACTGGAATTAGGACTCTTCTGGTCATTTTGACTTAGTTCTTTTGGATATATGAGACTATATTCATGAGTCAGTACAATGTGACTTACTAGAACCTTTCATGGCATCCTTATGACTCTTGATACAATGCCTTGAAACCTCATACTCAACACTTACCTCAACCAAGGTGAGTTGTTGAAAGATCTTGGAGTCTATGTCGGGACGATGCTTGGTTGCTTTGTTAAGGGTGGCAAGGAATCATTTTCGGGGATTGCTAAAACTAGTACTTCAACCCTCTGTTCTTCTGGTAGCATGGACATAAGAGTATGCATTGATATAGAGTTTCAGATGAGGAATAGTCTTCTAGAAAAACTTTTTCAAGACCCCAAGACATGGGACGAACAAAAGATTCTATATCCGTCGGGGAAAATAAAAAATGTAGATCAATGCCAAACAAAGAAAATATCCAAAAATAAGCCTATACCAAAAAATACAAAAATCTTGAGCTTCAGAAAAGGCCAGCTTCTTGGTGAAGACTTGGTTACAATAGCCAAGCTTCGCAAGGAAATGCGACTACACTGGTCAATTTCCGCTTCTTTTCCCTTTCTTCTAGATTCTCCCAAATTCGTTGTGCACTAGCATGTACATGAACTTAGAAGGAAATATTCATCTCCACGAGGACAAGTTACTAGAGGAGGAGATGATTGGATAGTTCAACAATTTATCTGGAAGAGCTAAAACAATTCACATAGGATACCTGTCATTTTAATGTTACAAAAGTATAATTCTGAAAGTACGATTCTGTCCAGACAATTGAGTTGAACTGAATAAGAGGATCATAGAACCTAAGGGATGTTGAGTCACAATTCATAACCGAAATATTGTTCTGAACACACTATTAATTCAAAGGTCTTAATAGAACTCCAAACTTTGATTTTGTAAGACACGTTTAAAAGTCTTAACCATTCTACATTCTTTATTTTCCTTTTTTGTTTTCTTGTTTGCATCACTTATTCTCGTAGTAAGTGTTTACTAGGGACTAACAAATGTAAGAATATAGGGGGTGTAATGAATACCCATTCGTTAACCTCTATTCCTTTATTTTATCTTTATATCCCTAGATAAATGCATGTAAATATTTCTAACTTGTATGAAATTAACACATTGACTGTTGATTGTAAATAGTGCATAAATATCTGTATTTAAATACAAAATAAATAAACAATAAAAGAAAAGAAACGAAAAATAAAAGAGGTATTGTAAATATATACTGACCCTAAACCCTGGGACTAAGTCAATATTGACTTGGTCAACAAGAAATAAAGTAGGGGGGATAAGGACGCATAAATATAGATAAAATAACACAAACACCTAGCAATCCTAGGTGTCTACTACACTGCATATATATAGGCAAACTTTCACTAATTTATACACACTCGTATACACCTCAAGTATATATATTTTCAACATAAAAAATATACATAAAAACACACATAAAAATACAAAAATAATTGCATATGAAAATAATGCATATCGTGACTGGGACACACATGTGAAAAAACTTCAAACAAAACTTCACAAACCCATATCTTCTCTATATGAACTCAAAATGGACTAAATTCACTTTTCTTGTACTCTAAATTAAATTATCTATTTTATGAGGGTCGTTTCATAAAAAATAGAGTCAATATACAAAAGATGGCTTTTTGCACCCCCATTGTACTATATACCTATACATTTTACTCATTTTATTTACTCTTTATATTTTTATCCTTTATATATTTTGAATACTTTTAAATATTATGTAAAACATATTAAATATAAAAATAAAATAAAAATAATTAAAACTACTTTAAAATAAATAATAGAATAAGATAAGCATGTATACTATACCTATAACGTACATACGTCTATTTCTTTAAATATACAATCATAAAAATGAAATAAAAATAAATATGTATTAAATATATTATAAATATATAAAATATGTACACATGATAATAAAATTTGAAATATGAAATAAAAATAAAATGCATAACGCGTAGGTATTTATGCATATAAATACACTTGTAAAAATAAACCTATAATAAACAAGCCAACAAAAATATATAAAAATAACATAAAAATAGTACATAAAATAAGAAGCAACAATCATGTTTTAACTTTTATTTAATAAAATCATTTTCTATTTTATTTTTTTTCTTTCTATTTTTATTTCAATTTTGTCTTTTAGTAGTTAATGTGGACCAATGAGGAGGTGGCGTTGGTTGACCTGCGTCAACTAACCCACCCCCTCTATGGATCGGTCACTATTGTGTCCTTTCCTCATTTTTGCCAAATTTTCCGGCTCGATCTAGCCTTCCTCTCTACTCAATTTCTTCTTATGATTTATTCACCTAATACTGATCTTTCACACGCATCAAGCATTTGCATTAGTTAACCCTTGATCTGATAAAAAACCCTAGGCCACGAAGCCCTCTTAAGCAGCCTTGTATATAATATCTCCTCCATTTATTTTTTTAAAATGAATCCTTACAATGAAACTTTTATCCTAAAAATTCATGTCCGAAACTTGCCATCAGTGACAGTGAGTGGAGTCTCCCGAATTGTGGTGGGAAGGAAGGGCGGAGGAGGTAATTCAACCATCTCTAGAGACTTGTCTTGGTAGTTTTGCTCCCAGTCACTCTAGGCAGGTAGGATTCTTCTTTCTTTGCTTTTTAGATTCATAGGAGCAACAATAGCTTAAGTTTTCCTTTTATTTTGTTTGATTTGGTCTATTTTAAATTAAAATTACAAATCATAGTTCATTAGATCTTTAGGATCCGACCTTTATTCTGACTATGTTTCATCGTTAACTAACTGCTTGACAACCCTTACACCTTGACCCCTCCATCCTTTATCTCCTCGATCCATTGTCCACCCATGATTTTGTCGGACACAGTCGACCCTCCATTTCTGACCATATTTTTACTCACCTTCGGGTCGAGGAGCTACACCCTTTATCCCTGGAAGCTAGTGTTCGAAGGGACTCAATTCGGGGGTCAAATCATATTAGCTTGCAACTCTAGGTGCATGGTTCTTCTCTGAACTCCTAGACCTCCATGAATGAGGTCTAGACCTTTTTGTACCATCCACCAGCTATGGAACACTTCCATGATTGTATCGAGCTTCTCAGCAGCAAAGGAACCCATCCGGTGTGAGCAGGAGGTTGTATCAAAGTTCAGCTCTCAGTTGTTTTTCCTTGTTCTTCTAGGGGAGCTCATCATCGTTGGATCAAGTTCCATGCTCCCGGTGTACAACATTTGTTCGATCAAATGCTAGGGAACCATTGGATTTGAGGGTGGGATTTAATCTCCGCCTGCCATCATTGAACTGTCACCGAGCGTAGAGGAAGCACCACGTATTTAAGTGAGATCATTTGGGTCGTCCGCCAACACACAGGAAGGGGTATATTGCCTATCTTCACCTATGTTTTATGTATTTCTTATTTAGTCTATAAACTTTCATCTATCACTTTAATATTTTTGTAATATTTACTCTAAGGACCACTAATTTTTTATTTATTGCACTTTAGTCCAGTTCAATGTCACCTTACGCGCCTGTGCGCGTGAGGAGGCAAGTATGTTTTACATGGACCCCCTCCAATTATTGTGTTATTATCTGGTCTTGAATTTTTGAATTTAAGATGAAATATTTTGGTACATTGCATGCTAGGTCACGTTGTTTCATTTATTTGTATTTATTACCCAGCTAGTGTGGAATATATTTTATGTCATGAAACATTGTATGGATTCCCATGGAATTTGCTAAAATGTTATTAAATGCTCTAAAACTCCTCAAATATTACAACTAGGTACCTATATTCCATATTTAGTTTTGTACTTGTATGTCAATTATTAAAAACATTAGTTTGTATCTAAAAAATATAGTACAATTATCTTAAGTGCATGGAAGCCTATATTATCACAAATATTTTTCAAAGGAAATTAGAATTAATTTCCTATTTATCAAAAAAACATTGTATTTTTTCTCTGTTTAGAATTTAAAATTCCATAAAATTATAAAATATTTTGAAAAAAATCAAAAAATCACATATAATTATTTAGATATGTTTTAACTTTTATTCAAATATTTTTGCAAAATATTTATAAAAACTCCTAAAAATCATAAAACAAAAAAATCATAAAAATTAAAAAAAAATCATAGAAAAATCACAACAATATGTTTTAAGTTTAAAATTTTTTTGGTATTATCTAGTATTTAAAAAAATGAAATTTGGTTCAATCTGATTTGATAGATATTTTTTTAGCCCATTTTAAGTTCTTGTAATTTCTATTTTATTTATTTAGTGCATTTCATTATTTAAATCCATATAAATTTTTAAAAATATCCAAATATAATCAAAAATAAAGAAAAATTTATAAAACCCCAAAATGTTTTGCTTTTGAATTTTGAGTTTATCTACTACATTTCTAAAATCCAAAACATCCCTTTTCTATTCCTTTTCTATAATATATATATTCTTATTTAAATTATCCTATATTATATTTTGTTTTAAAAATCAAATTTAAAATTTGCAACATTAATGTATAAAAATATATATAAACTAAAACCCACAAAAATAATATTTAAAATTAAAAATACAAAAATCCGTAAGTTGCTTATTCATTTTCCTAAGTTACATCATCTGCTTTTTTATGGGTCTATCCTCCTTGTCGCTATACAATTATTGTAGGGTATAATAAAGTTCAGCTCACTTATTTATATTATGTAATAATTGTTGTGGGTTAATTGTTGAAATTGCACTTGGATTGGGTACCGAGAGATGAGAGAGGCGTCAATGCAAAGATTATCGTATCTGACTTGTTAGACACCTCATTTCTTCCAAGAGTGGATGTTAGGTACCTTGTTCTACATGCTTTTTAGCTATGTTGGTACAAAGATAGGATGGATAACCATATGCCATCCACTGTGCTAATAGAACATTAGATGAAGCCTAGAATAACTACATGGTTATTGAAAAAGAGTTGCTGGCAGTTGTATTCACCATCAAGAAGTTTCATTTGCATATTCTTAGTTTCAACGTGATTTTTTATATTGAACTCTCTGCTATTAGATATTTACAGTAGCAGAAGGATGCTAAGTCAGGTCTACTCTATGGGATCCTTCTCCTCCAAGAATTCGATATGGAAATTAGGATACACCTCTAGTCAAGAATGTGGTAGCAGATCATTTGTCAAGAATTGAATGTTCGGAGACTCTGTTGAGACTTGTGCCTACTAATGAAACCTTTCCTAATGAATCATTTCTCAATGTTTCTTCTCTCTCTTGGTATACCGACATTATGAACTATCTCATCTCTGAGAAAGTTTCATATTGGACGTGAATAATGAAGGATAAGCTTTTGTCTGATATTCATTTTTGCTAGTTGGAAGATCCAAACAGTTTTAGGGAAGGAGTGGATTATATTTGGTGTTGGTGCATTCCTCAAGAGGAGTACACTAGTGTCCTCAAGCATTGTCATAAGTGTGAAGCAAGAGGACACCGTTCTGGAAGCAGAACGACAAGGAAAGTATTGTAGTGTGGCCTCGGTGACCTACACTTTTCAAGGATTCCGGAGCATATGTTAAAGTTTGCATCAACTGTCAGAAAATGGGAGGAACCCTTAGTTCCAAGGATTCGATGCCTCTCAAGTTTATTCAGATTTCAGACATTTTTTATGCTGCAGGCATTGAATTCATGGTCCAGTTTCCTAACAGATAAGGATTTGAATACATCTTGCTAGATGTTGATTATGTGTCACTATGTGGAGGCCATTCTCTCCCAATTCACTGATAATTGTACCGTTTGCTTTATCATAGACAACATTATTTCATGGTTCGAAATTCCCAAGGTTCTAATTTCAGATGGGGGCAGCCATTTTATTAATAGATAAGTCAAGAAAATTTTAAAGGAGTATGACATTGATCATTGTATGGCATCTCTTTTCCACCCACAATCGAATGGCTTGACCGAGTTATCCAATAGGGAGATCAAGACAATCTTGCATAAATTTATTAGGGAAGATAAGAAGAACTAGTCGCAACTTCTTGATTTTGTTATATGGGATTATCGAACCACCTACAAGTCTCCATTGGGTATGTATCCCCTCACCTTGTATATGGAAAGCCATACCAACTGCTAGTGGAACTCATTCACATATCTCTTTAGACAATAAACATTTGTAATCTTGACTCACTAGAAGGTTGTTAGAACCGAAAGATTGATCTGAACAAACTCATAGAATTCATAGACCAGATACGATAACAACACGATGTACAAGGAGAAAGTCAAACATTGGCATGACAAGCATATATCCGAAGATAGACTTTCAAGATGGGTCAGAAGGTTTGGATATTTGATGTGAAGTTGAAGATATTCTCAGGAAAACTTAAGAGCAAGTGGACTAGGCCATTTGTGGTGCATGATAATGGAACCATTTTGATATATGAACTATTATGTGATACACAACCGTTCATAATCAATGGGAGTTGCTGATGTCGTATTTACAGCACGATACATTCCCGTCCATTGTCGATTCAATCAATGTGATATTTGAAGATGATCTCTCAGCAACATCAGAAGATTCATACAATACTCAAGATAAAAATATTTTCTTGATAGAGTCTTTTTCATTCTTTCATTCTTATGTTATTCTATTCATCGATATAATCATTACATAGGATGACGAGATCGTAAGTATAGGGGGATGAGTGCATTCGAGTTATTCTTTATTATTCCCTCGCTTATCTTCGAACTTGTTCATAATTCTTTTCTGCAGTTAGGGATATTTTATCCTAAGTAAAGGGGAGACAAGTCGAGTCGTTGATTTCATAAATTCTAATCCTTGATCATCCCCCTATTGTGTACAATCTGCTATAGTTAGGATTAGTAGATCATAAGTATAGGGGGACGATCAACTTCTTATCCTTTATTGAGTCATTCTAGTATACTTAGCACGAGTAATGTCTTCCTTTTTTTCTCCTTGGAAACTAAGAGGACATAGTTCGAGCTAAGTATATGGGGTTGTATGTATGACACACATACACACACGATAACCATAACTCGTACTTTTGGTATATTAAATAATATGGTGAATATACTACTTAGGTAAGGGTATAGTATAAATAAAACATAAAGAAACACTTGTAAATATGTATATTTTTTTATAAATATTTGCAAAAAATGGTTTGAAACAATTTTGCAAATAATTTTGAAAATGGTCGTAAAGTGTTTTGAAAAATCTTTGGAAAATATTTGAAAAATCTTTGTAAAGTATTTTCAAACATTTGGAAAATATTATCTTCGTAAAATGTTTGTAAAAAATGTAAAAAATATTTGTAAATTTTTTAATAAAATTCTTTGTAAAATTATTTGCAAAATATGTTTTCAAAATGTTTGACAAATGTTTGCAAATATGTTTTCAATCATTGCGAAAATTCTTCAAATAAAACATGCATATACCTATATAAAAGCCTTTATAAAGTTGTATAAAATCCTTTGTTAATATGTGTAAATTATTATGAATATGTGAATAGATTAAATTATCTAACCCTTTTTAGAAAATCCCTAAGAATTTGAATTTTTTTAAAACTCCATAAAAATTTGCATTTTCCAAAATCCATAAAAAGTTGAAAATCGGAAAATTGATGTAACAAAAATATCTTGCATTACATGAGCATTTTTCTCAGATTGATTTTGATAAGCGAACTAGTCGAAATAAGATCTGAAGATTGGAACATGGTTTATACCTTAATTCATTTTATTTTACAGGAACCGTACATGAACTGGAATTAAGACTATTCAAGTCAATGAGTCTTAATTCTGATTTTACAAGACTATGTTCACATATAATCTTTACTAGTCCAAGTAAAATATTTCTACACGCATGCATGACTCTTGTTGATAATGACCTAACTTGGACAAGTACTCTGCACTTTGGTCAACTCTGATGAGGAGGTGAGGACATGATTCTTTAGCTTGATAAGCATACGTGTGGGAACATATAACACACCAATAGGAGGCTAGTGCCCCCCAACTCAATCTGCATAGACGTCTAAAGACATGGCATTGTGAGTTGTGATAAAGCTTCAAAAGAGAGAAAGTCTACTGGCTCAAGAAGAAAAATTATTTATGTAAATGATGCCGTATATAGTAAAAAAATGTATATCAAATAAACTCCAAAAGAATAGACGAGGAAAAGTCAATACGAAATCAATCCCATCAGAGTTATGTATCAATAAGAATGGTTTATATTTCAAAGTCAAAAATCTAAAGGTTGCCTGGAGCTAGAGACTAGGCTACACTAGGCAAGCTCCACACGATTTGTGTCTACACTGGTCACAATCCACTCTTCTTCTCTACCCCCTCTTCTTGAGTCAGTTGTACTTGAAATTAGTAGGAAATACCCTGCTCCACGAGGAAAGAGTAGCTAGATTGGGTAATTAGGGTTACCTTACTGAGGCTTACTATTTCTTGCTATTTCGGATGAGAAGAGATACATTCACATACACTGTACAAGTAAGACTTTTAGTCATAAGGATTTGCGTACGAAAAGACTTATTCTTACATGGCTATTGAGGCGAATTGAATAATTTGAACTCGCGAGCTGTTAAGTTTCAGATCCTATTCATAATAAGGTTCCAAACACATTAACTATCCAAATTGAAAATATCCACTCCATATGAACTTAAATTGAACCAAACTCACCTCCGTTGAATTTAAAAATTAAATTATGTATCTAATGAAGGTAGTTGCATTTAAAATAGAGCTAAGATAGAAAAGCAAGCTTTTTGGGGTATTATTGTACTGGGTATCTATATATAAAATTAGTATATTTTAATTTTACTCCCTTTATATTTTTAAATAATTGTATATATTATATAAAATATATTAAAAAATAGAATGTAAATAAAAACATGTAAATAGACACTAAAATAAATAATACATTATAATATATAGGTACATTATACATATAATATATATATACATTTATTTATCTATACATACAAATAAAAGAATAAAAATACAACAAAAATATGTAAATATGTACTTAATAATGTTATTAATATATAAAAAATGTAAATAAAAATCATTATTATGTATATAAATACAAAATAAAAAAAATGTAAAACACAGGTATATATACCTATATATACATGTAAATATTAACATCTCACAAATATGAGTGTAAAAATTAAAATTTCTTAGAAGAAAGTTTTAAAATCATAAATATTTTCATGTTTTATGTTTTTTTGGTAAAATCATTTACAATTTTTTATTCAATCAATACAAAATTTTATTGATTTTTTGTCTTGACTTGTTCCTACGCGGACTAATATGGACTTTGAGACTGTTGACCACCAGTCAACAACCCCTTTTGCACGGCCCCACACGCTGACCTTGCCCAAGTATGTGACCACCCCTTCTTCTCCATTTTTCTATGCCTTACCCTCACCTTCTTCCACCTCGAGACCAACATCATTTTATACCCCCCTCAACCCTCCATCTCGCCAAAACAATAACCATCACTGACCCCCTTCTTCCTCACATAAACTCCCTCATGAGATGGCCCATTTCCATGTCAATAAATAAATCTCCAATCCTCCGTTTTGAATTTTGATACTCTCTAGCCTACCCATAACCCCAAAGAGTTGTTATGGAATGTAACCTTGGTGACAGCAAGCAGTCCCCAAGCTCTATCGTTGTGGAGAAGAGTGACCAGAGCAGAGATCCACCTCGCCGGACCACCTCCGATGAAGGTCCCCTGCTTTTAGGTACTCCCCAATTGATGCATAGTTTTAAGTTAATTTAGCTTGTATTATTCATTCTTATTAGATTAGGTTTAGTTTCATGACATTTCCTTCGTTTTAGCGTAAATTAGTCAATTTGTAGTTCACTGGAGCTAGTGCTTTGCCATTGTTCCCCAACGTTCCACTACTTATTTCGACCCCAAGCCACTACATCATCTTCCTCATCGCTTCTTCATTGCCCCCCCCCCCCACCCAAATCATCTCGAGTTTGCAAGGATCAAGCAATCGAGTCTCATTCTGCCTCCATCACTGGAGGCTCTACTGCCACTTCACCCCTTTGTGCTTTCATCTTCAAATTTGGGTCAAGGACATATCCCTCTAACCCCTTAGTCATTTTATGCAGTAAAAATCCTTAAAAGAGCATTTGGAGCTAGGATTTGAGGAAGAACAAGACCTTTAGGTCCTTGAGAAGGAATGAGAACCCATGCCTCCTCTGACACGGCATGGACCATCTGAAGTCCACCTGCAGGTGCGACGAGTCCCCATGATGCTACTTGTAAGACCTCAAAAACACGATACATACTAATTACCATAATATGGGTTCAACCGATGCCATTTGAATCCAGACTGGATATAGCTTGAGAAAAGTATTTCGATATGACCCTCTTATACTTTTGTTCTCTTATTTTTAGATTATCGACTTCTATTGGCAATCAAATAAGTTATGAATAGCCTATTGTGTAGTACTCATCAAGTACTTTCCCATTTTCTAGTTATAGGAAAACATAAAGATGCATTCTTGATTCAGTGTTCTCTTGCCTCTTTGTAGTTTTAAACTATCAACAGTTTACAAGAAAAATGTTTGTTGTGAATTGTTGAGTCTTTGTTGGATTTTTATGTGGAAAACCATCTTGACTTAACCATTTATTGTAAACACTTGAGCTAAGATTCATGCAAGTTACTATGTGGAATGTTTCATCTCATTTTTGGTATGTTTACATGGTTAGTTTTTTTTGACAGGTAGTGTTGTTGCTATTGAGAGGAAAGATGCATCTGGAGACTTAACTGAACTCACGTTGTCAACTGGCTCAAGTTGACAATTATTATAGATGCTTGTGAGTTGAGACCGAAGTACTTCGTCACTATGTAGTGTTAAAACTTGTTAAAATCTTCGATATGTTTACAAACTGGTGAAGAACCTATTTGTAAACACTAGTCACGTTGTGCAATCTTTTTAATTAAGTTCATTTTAAAATCATTTTGGTACTTTGAGATTGTTTAACCATTATGTTTCCACGACAATCTAATCATGGAGATTGGTTCTTTTCCTTAATTTTGCTTGTGAATTTTAAATTGACTATGTGGGTTTAAGGCCTTAGAGACTACGATCCTTTATTGGAATTATCATTACCTTAGTGGCTCGATGGATATGCATACATAGAACTTATACAGTCAGCATTCGAAAGTAGCTCAAGACCAACCCCTATTAACTAGCCACCGCCTAGTATTATGAAAATAGTAAATACCATAAGGTACGACTATTCGACTCATATTTGGTTATGCCTAAGTGATCTCATATGATTCATTTTGAGTATTAATCTTTTTGATAAAGAGAAATTGACCTCCATGGAGAAGCATGACTCCTTGGAAACTCGGATAGAGACTTAGACAATCGTAAATAATCCGATCGAGAGATTAATGCTTCTTTAGTTTACCGTGTGCTGTGTGCGTTACTTCGTGCTCCTCTTCTCATCTTCATGATTTTTTTGCCATGGCGTCAAGTGACTGTATTCCCTTGGTTATGTACCATGTGCTTTGTGCTACACGACGTTTACTATGTGTTCATTGTCTAGCGATGAGGTCTATGGGTTCTATGTGACCACTCTTGAGATTGCGATGTGTTCTCTGTGTTCTTTGCCCGGCGATGAGGCCTGTGGTGTGTGAGTGGTGATCCTAAGTAGCAGTAAACTACAACCCAAGCTCATATTTTCTTACTAATGTAACTTCTAGGTACTTATAGGTGTTGAACCCTTGTGTAAGTACCATGATCCGCTCCTGTGAATAAAGACACTGAGATAATTAAATAAAAAATGTAAAACTATGTGAATAGTTACAATTATCCAGGATAAAATGTATTAAATAATTTCATGCCCTTTTGTTGGGAACTGTATCGATAGAATGTGGACTTAGGTGATTCATGATGATTCACGAGTTGAAATTTTAATTTAGAATCAGAACTATTGTTTGTTAAATGAAGTCAGTAGACAGGTTGGGAACTTAGTTAGCTTGCACTGTACCCCATCACATGCCTACGGAGGCACACCAACCATAAGGCATTCTTCTTGCATAGGGTCATAGTTTGACGTCTCACCCAGACCAAGACCACTAGCTTAGACCCATTTTCATGCTCTTAATTCACTATTATTAACCCCCAGCTTAGACCAAGAGTTAACCAAAACCAGATTAAATCCCTGTAATTATCTGACCCCTTGAATAAATTAAAAATACAAAAAATAGCAAAACAAAATTCTTAGTGTTTTTAAGCCTTTAAAAATACTCTCAAAAATATTTTTTACCTTTGTTTGACCTCATCTCCGTTTTTTGTCAACATGAAACTTGTAGGATCTCATCGAGATCTACAACTTTCATGTCTTGGAGTTTTTCCAAAATCGGCCTCCTTCGCCCTCATATCTCAACTTCTTTGTCTAAATAATATGGTTGGGCAACGTGGCTCTTTCTGGTTGAGCCACATGGCTGCATCTCTTCGCACCACGCACCCTGGTCCGTCAACTGTTGGATTGTTGTTTCGAGTCTTCAATCCCCGCCGTTGAATCCTGCAACTCATCACCACCATCCGATCAAACCCAGATGCCATATCCTCTATCCAGTATTGCCTAAACCTCAGCTTGCCATGTGTCAATCTTCTAGCCACACGATCGACTTCGAGCTACCTCCTTCCCAGCTGCCCATACCTACTTTATTGTACACCATTCGATCAAGGCTCTGACTCCATATCAATTGTTCGTTCCCACTTTCACCATGCCTCTCCACGTGGCACTCTCCATTTACATCTAATCAAGATGACCCAGATGTGATCAGAACCCCTCGATTTATGCCCTCCACGTGATCGTTGGATCGCTTGATCCAATGATCGGGCTTCATCTTCCACCTCCAGCCCACATTCTCCACCTTACGCAGCCTCTCCGCCCTTTCCATTTTCCCCGCCATCTCCACCATTCTCTCCACTCACTAACTACCCCACGACATAGCCTGATCCCCCGTCTTCTTCGAGGGTCGTCACTCACCCCACGATGGCCTTCCCCTCGCTCAATAATCTCCACACGAACCATCTACCTCCGTCACCGGAACCGCCACTCCTAATCTTTAAATACTCCATCATTGATGCCTTTCCATTGGATCCACCTTTACGCGGGGCTCCGCCCAACACTTCTCCTCCACCCTGTGACAGGGGGAGGACCGATCGAGGTGCCATGATGACGCGACCCCCAGTATTGACCCCTGGCCTTCACGGCCAGGTTTGCGGTGGCTCCGCCCTACCAAGTTGCTCCGAGTGGTCGCCGGAGTCCAGCAATAACATGAGCTCCCCTCGGAGCTCACCCTAGACCACCTCCTCCGCCAAAGAGCCCAAGTAAGCTTCTTCGATCCCCCCTCTTGTATATTCTTTGTTCTTCTTCTAATTAAGTAGGCAACTCTTGCCACCATCACCGTTCACTGACCATCCCTTTAGCTCCACCTCACTTCCACCATCCACGCGCAACACTCCGTTCATTCTCCGTGCCTTCCACAACCCCAGATCACTCCGACCCTCCTCCTCCGAGCTCATTGGAGAAGACCACCGATCGTCACCTTCTTCAGCCCATTCATGGTCGACCACCTCACTCACACTCACGTGCACTACTCATTTGCATGCTTCAGCTACTTGGAACTAACCCGTGCAGGTGAATGCCTCGAATGGTCGGAGCTCCATCGGAGCTCACTTTGCAAGTCCATCCTCCGGCATACAGGCTGCGCCTGCCTCTTCCAGGATGCCCAGCTGCTTCGCAGAGCTTCCACGATGCCATCTACGCCTTCTGCAGCTGCTGGAGGTCTTCACTAAGCAATCTAGAAGGTGGCTGAGCTAGGAGGTCCATGCTGGAGCCCAGCGAAGTCAGTCGCAGGCGGCGACAACATGGAAGAACCATAGCTTCCAGATGTCGTTCGATCATCTTGATCGGAGGGCCCACAGTGAGTCGCATCGCCCTCCTTCAGGAGATCCAGATGTTGTTCGATCATCTTAATCGAACGGGCTACAACACTCTATGTGTCTGCTCTAAGCCGCTTTCCTGTGCCTTTAGGAATTGAGCATCCAAATCTCGCCCGAGCCGACAGAGCCACGTTACGAAGCTGAGCCTGCATCCGAAGCATCCACGAGCCACATCCGAGCCTCGCTCGAGCCGGTAGAGCCATGCTCTAAAGTTGAGCCTGCAGCCGAAGCTTCCACGAGCCACATCCGAGCCTGAGCCGCTAGCCGAGCCTCGAACCACGTCTTCTTCTTGTACAATTTGGGTATTTTACAGAGAGGCCTACCGACTTCTCCAAATTTTTCCCAGGTCCTTTACAACACGTGAAAGCCACATGTGCCTGGGGTATTTTGCACCCAACTCCGTGCTGGTTTTAATAATTGCAAAAATACCCCAATATGTGTGGGCAAATATTAGGGAAGGTCTTGCGCTAATTTTTATTTACATTTTAGTTACTCCTAGGGACCTGTTTGCTAGTTATCTTTCATGTTTTCTTGCATTTTTGCCCTTGGACTCTTTTATTGATATCTTGAGCATATGAAGTCCAGTTTAGTTGATTTCGGTCTTTTTTTGAAGCTAGTCTAAATATCTTTCTTATGGCATAATTTATTCTGTGATTTGACACTCTGAATGTTGATGCCTTCATTTTAACTAAGCGTCTCTCGTATTTAGTGCCTTTCATGCCCTGTTGCGCTTCATTAATTGGACTAGTTTTATTATCTTAACCCGAAATTGACAAAGGTTTTTAGGCTCGGATATTTTGTTTAATTAGGGCATATTTTTGCATTGCATTTAATTGCATCTCTTTGCATGATAAAAATCAAATAAAAAATGCATATCTTCATGTTTACTTAATGCAACATGTCTTGTCTTCATGCAACATTGTCCTATGCTTCATTAATCCAACACTTAATCTAAAAAATAAGAGTCTAAATTATACTAAGGAGGCTCATTTCTCTGAGTTTGACCTTGGACATTCCTAAGTAAATAAATAAAAATTGACCATTTTATTTAATTGATTATATTACTTAAGTGGTCTTTTATGCATCCGATTCAGTCAGTTAAAACACATTAAAATGACTTATTAAGACGCCAGATTCCTGATTCGTCAAAAGGTGCCGTTACCGGGGACACGACTGATGTCTTGTTTGGATTTTTAATATTTAATTAAATTTTTTTATATGTAGGTCAATTTGTTCATGTTGTCTTGCATTATTAAAATTTTTCATTTGATATATAATATTTGCTTTTGTGGTAGGGCTCTTGGTGTTCAAGGAGGTGAGGAACATGTGTTCCCCTGCTACGAGGAACCGCAGAAGAAATTTTGGAGACAAATCGAAAAAAAATGTGTTGTATTTATTTCATTTCATTTAATAATCATCTTTACAGTTGTCTTCGATCAAAGACTCGGGCTTGTAAATGAACGACTTATATGTGGCTGTGTGGGGATCGCCCCACTTGATTGTCAACCTAGGACCAGGCACGCGGCTCTTTGAGCTATTTTCACATTTTTATTTTACATGCTTGATCGTAGATAGGACACACTTTAATTAACGACACACATAAACATCATTGCACTTAGCCAAATTTAAAAAATATATTCATCCCCGCTAATAGAAGCATGTTAGGTGCGGTTTTCATTGACTTGCATACAATTGTTTATTTTTGTTTTCAATTTAGTCTGTGATTTTATCGAATTTTGCTAAGGCACTACATGTTTTCTCGCTTAGTCTAGATCATGATTTTTGTCGACCGCAAGGCTTTTTCTCGACCTCCCTTCCTGGCTTGATCACCTAGGTTAATGGAAAATAGGAATGAGCGGAAGATGATGATTTCTTGATTTATGTGCTCACCTTAAATCAGTGATAACCTTAAGCAAATAAATTGGGACAGATAATTGCAAGTTGATTTAAAATGGAGTAAAATCTTGTTTTGGGATTCGAACACCTGTTTTTAAGTAGATGGTTTATTTGACATTTTCACACGTAAACTAGCATGTTTTAATCACCAATAAAAATGACAAGATAATTAACCAACATTGGTTGGTTTCACGTGTGAGTTGGTGAAATCAAAGGGTTTTGCATGCTTGTTTGAGCCTTGGTTGCTTCTACACCATCCCCTAGACCTTAGGTACTCCATTTCATCTCCAAAGATTCATTCGCTCATGTGTATATCCATCCGACTTCTTCATTCACCTCAGGCCTCTTCCAACATCAATTCTCAATCTTTATACATAGGCTACTCTCAGCCTAAGTATGGGGGGACCTGATTCCCCGTGATTTTCTTACTCAACTTTCCTTGCCTCGATACTTAGGTTATTTCTAACCTAAGTATAGGGGGAGCCCACCTCAGTTCACGTATATTCTTCTAGACTTAAAAATGGACCTATGACCTTATATCATCTAGTGCTATGAGGACATAGCAAAGTTTAATTATAGAAGTGTATACCGTATATACAGTATATGTACTTTAGCTATATTTTGAAAAAATTGAAAAAATTAAAACTTTTTGGCTAAAGTATAATCTCTTGAACTATGTGGACAAAATATTTTCAAGGTTTTTTAATATTATGTTACACTATTTTCAAAGATAAATATTTTTGAAAATGATTTGAAAAATGAGTTTTTATTGTATTAAAAAATCTTTTGAAAATGTTTGGAAAATATTTGTTTGTGTGATGTGGTTTGGAAAATTATTTTTTATTTCAAGGAAAGTTGAGTCTAACCTGTGTTTTAACTTCATTCAAAAAATCCATCAAAATAAAAAAAATCGAAAATTCTTTAAGAGTCAAATTGACTACTAAACCGAAATAAGTAGCCGCATTTAGTGAGGGTTCGGCCTTAGCAGAGTAGGTGGTTTAGAGGACATCGCGTAAGCCTCCGTCCTCAAGCAACGGGCTTCGGCATGTACTTACACCTATACTGGCTGAATGCAGATGCAACTATTCACTTGAGTTTAGGCAGTCATTACGTCTTTTAATGTCTTCATAAAAATTTAATAAAATCAAAACTTTGATAAAGGAGTTGGAATAAATCCCCTATATTTTTCACTTTCTTACAGGATCAATGATGTTCAAGAAAAATCGGTTTATGAGATAGTGAGATTTTAGGTTAAAAGCTTTAGTCATCAGGGTCTTAGACTTAATCATCCACAATTCCCTAGGTTTCTAGATTTGCATGCTATATTCCATGCTTAGTCTCCAACCTTAAGAATATGATCTGCACTTCACATGCAAGACTTTGGTCTCGATGAGATGAGTTTGAATTTCACTTGAGGAACTAGGATGAGGGATTTGAGTCTGGACTTGATCTAATGATGCTTGAGGATGGTATAAAATCAATGAAGGCTTCAAGAAACCTGAGTGTCAGAACCTTTAGCTAGTATGAGAACATGGTACTTGTATTATCTCTTGACATTTAGCAAAGTGCCAAGGTGTGATAAAAATTGTTGATTAGTGTGCGCCAACTCTTGGTAAAAGTAGTGGAGCTAGCCAAAAATAAAGCAAAGAAATATCAATGTTGAAATAAGCTCTCTTTCCACAAAGTCAATTATCATAAGAGCTTCCACCAAAGGCGAGCTCTCCCAACCATTTCAAAGTGTCTACTTGGACCACCGCTATTAGGACCAGGAGTCGGGCTTGCACCAAAAAAGGGCTCTGAATCGTAAATGCTACAAGTCTGGGTGTAGAAGGTACGATAGGTACTCAAAAAAGGTACATCCCGATGTATTCCCTGGAAAACAAGTGTAAACGGCTCCAACTTCTCTTGACGGACGTAGTGATCAACACCAAAAGAATTGTGTTGCATAATAAGGCACTAGAGAGAATCCTTGTTCTAATGAGAGGGAGAGATGAAATGATACAATCCCAAACCCTCCATCAGTTGGCCTGCCACCTACACTTCCAAGTCTGACAACTAAAGAGACGGTGGATTGGATGCATATATGATTTATTCCCTAGTATTGAAGATTGGGTCCTTAGGAGAATTTCTTTGACCGAGACCTTGGGTGACGTTTTGACTCTACTCTCGTGAACGCAGTCAACACTTAAGTTCATATCCTTAGTTTTTATGTATACAAGAGAGAGTCTGGAAAACTAGAGGGATTGGATGCCTCTTGATTCAAGCTGGGTTGAACTCTAAGATTTTGGATCTCTAAAATTGAGAGGACTTGAACAGATCCGATCCTGTACGCACATGCACAAGGGGGTTAATATAGTTCATTCATTTTTTTGAGAAGCTCGGGACAAGCATAGTTTAAGTATAGGGGGTTGATGAAACCCAGTTTCATGCTCTTAATTCACTGTTGTTAACCCCCTAGCTTAGACCAAGAGTCAATAAAAACCAGAATAAATCCCTGTAATTATCTGGCCCCTTGAATAAACTAAAAAAATACAGAAAAATAGCTAAACAAAATTCTTAGTGTCTTTAAGCCTTTAAAAACACTCTCAAAAATATTTTTTTACCTTTGTTTGACCTCATCTCTATTTTTGGTCAACATGAAACATGTAGATCTCATCAAGATCTACAACTTTCATGTTTTGAATTTTTTCCAAAATCGGCCTCCTTTGCCTTCATATCTCAACGTCTTTGTCTGAATAATATGATTGGGCCACGTGGCTCTTTTTGGTTGAGCCACGTGGCTGCATATCTTTGCGCCACGCGCCCTGGTCCATCAGCTGTTGGATTGCTGTCTGGAGTCTTCAATCACAGCCATTGAATCCCGCATCTCATCACCACCATCCGATCAAACCCTAGATGCCATATCCTCCATCCATTAGCGCATAAAACTCATCTTGCCACGTGTCAATCTTCTAGCCGCACGATCGACTTCGAGATGGCTCCATCCCAGCCACCCATACCTACCTCATTGTACACCATTCGATCAAGGTTGACTCCATATCTATCGTTCTCTCCCGCTTTTACCACATCTCTCCATGTGGCTCTCTCCATCACCATCTGATCAAGATGCCCCAGATCTGATCAGAACCCCTCGATTCACGCCCTCCTCATGACCATTGGATCGCTTGATCCAACAGTCAGGATTCATCTTCCACCTCTAGACCACGTTATCTACCTCGTGCAGCCTCTCCACCCTTTCCATTTCCCTCGCCATCTCCACCATTCTCTCCCCTCGCTAACTACCCCACATCATAGCTTGATCCCTCGTCTTCCTTGCGGGTCGTCACTCCTCACCCCACGATGGCCTTCCCCTCGCTCCATAATCTCCACACGATTCACCTGTTAGCAATGTGAGCCCGAGGCGAACCATTCCTACAATAAATGTTATTGTAATAAATGATTTATCAATAAAAGTTATTGATGTTTTGTTTCACTCCCTTTCTGATATTGAATGAATGAATGCACTATAAGGTCCCTCTGTACAATAAGGGTTATGTACCATGGCCAACTTGATAATCATACAGCTGTTGATTCAATGATTGAATCATAGAGGCTGATGCTTGGATGAATATCTAAGGAGTTAGATAGAGGACTCATCAAGCATCATCAATGATTAACAAGTAGTGATCTCCAGTCTGAGTGGGAGATGGCAATCCCATCTCATTAGACTGATATCTGATTGACCTCTTGATGCAGGTCCTCTGCATGGGAATATTGATTCAGAGGTATCAGATTAGTTGAGTCAATGAGTTGACTTAATGAGATCGAGATAACCAAAGACCTATGATGAATACTGTCACATCACAGGCAAACATCCTCTGACCAGAGACAGATATATTACTATATGTCTGAGCATGTACATTTGGCAGACCAATAGGTTGATGACCTAATCAAGGTCTATACACCGGCGAGCTGGTGTGCATGTAAGGGCATATGAGTAATATGATCTCTCAAAGGGATCATACAGGTTCACTTGTGAACCGGGAGACATGAGCTCACTCATGAGGTATTGGGATTGACCAAATTCCATGCATGGTCATCATGCTTTAGAAGCATGATATGAATTTGAAGGTAAGATATATGCTTTGTGAAAGCATATGATCTGTACCATATCCCAAGGACCAAGATTGAGAAACTTAATGATCAGACTATGAAGATGACAGTGTAAAAGTGATCTTTATCTTCATGATGATCATGAGTCTTCCAGTATGCAGGATGTGCAGGTATTAGGAATACCTGAAGGGTGATTTGATCATAAACGATTGTATAACCATGACGCTTCCATTCCGAGGGAGTGATGAAACAGGTCTGGATTTTAGTGACTCCTCTCATGAGAGAAGTGACCTAATCTTAGTCCATGTATTGGACATTGATCTGAATGAGATTCAGATGCAATGAGAAGATTAGGTTTACGGTCTTGATTTAATCAAGCATCTATGAGAGGTCCACGGGATCTGGATATGAGATGTGATCTCAATATCCAAGTCACTATACGTGGAACAATACAATCGCCCTGTCCTTATCTCCAAGTATCTGAGGAGAAATAGCATTGTTCTTAAATGGTTTGAGAACAATTCCATAAGATCTAAGCAAAGAGAAGTTGATAATTAAATGTGATTTAATTATCATGATGTATGAGAAATTATCCAATATAATTAAATGTGATTTAATTATTATGGATAAGAATAATGTGGATAGTAATATCAAATTATTCCTAATATATTATAAATGTGATTTATAATGTATTAGAGAGAGTCAAATATAATTTATATTAGTAGATTAATTATTAATGTGTATTGGATACACATTGTCTAATTAATTGAAAATGTAAATTACATTTTGTTTTGGGTTGTGAATGTGATTCACAATATTCCAATGTCAAGATTGCAATATTCCCAAAATTAATTAAGAATTATTTTTGGTGAATAAAATTGTTGGGAAAATAAGTAGAGAGATAAATTAGGAGATATGCAATCCCATGTAATCCATGGGATTGCCCTCCCCATAAGGAAGAGGGGGGGGGGGGCGGCACCAATTCTCTTTAGGATTTGGTGGCCGTCCCCCTCTCCCTAATGGGAAGGAGGCTCTTAATTGTTATCTCACTCCTTATTTGATTGGTTTGATTTGGTATTAATATATATTTGATTTATCAAATATATTTAATCAAAATTAAATCACAAGTTGTTGGCTTTTACCAACAACAATCTTGACCATTGGATTATCATAAATCAATCTCAACCATTGATTTTATGAGACACATGGATTGAGATCCATGGATCCCAAAACCCTATAAATAGAGAGGCACCCTTGGCTCTCTCTTTACACACATGCTATTGTAGCAAAACTCTCTCTCTCTCTCTTTCTCATACTCGACCCCCTTTCTTGCCTTCTCTTCTTGGTGGCCGTCCACCTTGGTGGAAGAGAAACGTCGACGCCCGCGCCCTCGTGCTGCCGCCTCGACGCTCTGCGGTTCTTCGTCTACTTGGAGTGCTGCACTCACGAAGGAGACGTACGATCTCGTGTGTCGAGATCAGGAGCAACCGCGCTTGGATCAACATCTTGGATTGCGAGGACACCGCGGTTCATCCCCGCGCTCGCAAGCGATCTCTCCGACGATCGGAATTGAGACAGGAGGTCTCTTCTCTTAGAGACTCGATCAACCACGCTTCAAGAGGTATTGCATTATACTTGTTGTGGTTTTAGATGAAACGATCCGAGAATGGTTCTTGGATCATGTGGTTTCATCGAATAAATTTTTTAAATTCCGCTGCACCGAACAACTAGTGCGACTAGTCGTTCTTCGTCGTATCCGATACGACGCTCACGCTTCCGTGATGCGCTTGAGGATTTCTCCATATCCTTCAAGTGGTATCAGAGCCTTAGGTCGATGGTTTCGAATAGTGATTCGTTAACCAAGGACGACTTGGGTTCGTTTAGGTCGCGAAAGTTTTCGTCGCATTTGATTTCGCAGATCTGTTTAGTGAAGAAATTCGGCACTGTTTAAATTGTTTAAACACGATTTTTTTAATTGGATTATGTTCCCCATTAAATAAGGAAACCATAGGATCTGAGTTTGCGTAAATCGGATTTCGTATGCTCAAGATATGGTCGTTTTAATGGACATGTATGCACTGTTGCGAGAACTGTGAATCTGAACGTAATTAAAATGTTAATTACTGTTTAGACTTGCCTCGAAATGCGTGAAACATCACTTAGGTTCTGTCCTAAATCAAATTAGCAAACTTTAGAAATTGACTTTGCTTAATTTGGATTTAATATGATTGAGATATGTCAATTTTAGTAAGTAGGGGTCACTGCTGAAATTGCCTTCCTAATCTAGAACCAAGTGATTGTCAATTAGAGAAATTAATTGTTAATTTCGTGAGATAATCTTGAAAAATATTTGTGAAATATTGAAACATGATTATTTGCCTAATTGACTTGGCCCCAACCAATTAAATGATTAGATTTGATCTAAACCTTAATTGGAACTACAATCATCAAACTTCTTGCTTGAATAGGACTTGGGAATTTGCCTAGCAAATTTCCTTAAAATCAAATTTGTTTTGATTACTATATGGTATAATTTCGGTTGAAAAACCGATGATCATCTCAAGTAAAAATTAATCAATTTGGCATTATCCTTTCCCGAGGCGGATATGGTGTCTAGTCGGGGATCGCTGGGGTAGCGGGTTGCAACGTATGTGGTCTGTCCCACTCCCGCCGGTACTGGCCATGACAGCGGGTAGGGCCGGGATAATGTCCGAGGGATTAAGATGTATTTTTCTAAATATTAAAATCCGAATTAATACGTATTTTGAGATTAATACCATATGTATATTCAAGCATAAAATAAGTTTGAATGATTGAATTGGATTGATAATTAATTTAATATGATTAAGTTAATTATGTCCAATTGATAATACTCTAATATGATTAGAGTTAATAATTCCCTTGGAAGAATTAATTATATGAATGTGATTCATAGTAAATTAATTAAATTTGAATAAGAGGTGGAGGATCACATAAGTGACATCCATGGTCTCCCGTCAAGGCGAAGGGTTTCGTCGCCAAATAATTATATGTGGGAGACGCCTGTCCGAAGTGACAGCTCCCGCATATAATTCGTTTGGATCGAGCTCGTCGCTTCTCGAAAGAGTAAGGACGTATGCGTAGTGACCCCAATATCGGGTCCTCATATTATTGGGGCGATATTGGATTGCGCATAGCGAGTTGTATTCCTGTTGACGGTTGGTTCAATTAATGACGAGTCAACATCACCTTAGGGGTGGTGGGCTCGGGCATTAAAGACCGAATTGGGAAATGCAAGTTGGACTTGCAAGGCGGAATGAGTTCCCGCTTCTCTTTATTGGAGTCATAGGTTCTCATATTATTGGGATATGACAAAGATAAAGAGGAGATCCCAGTTCTTGCTTGAGATATATTGGTAAGTATATCTCCTACTTTGAAAGTGAATAAGGGAATAAACTTTCATAGTTGACATAGCAAGACTAATTTGATTTAAAATGCCTTAATCAAATAAAATTAAATTGGATATATGATTATATGTTCTAATATAGTGCATTCTCAATTTCAGAAAATGAAGGCCATGAACCCACTGAATAGGCTTCTGGAGGTCAACCAATTGACCGGACCAAATTACTCGGATTGGATCCGTAATTTGGAGCTTGTGCTTTCAGCAGAGCGCATCAGTTATGTGCTTCATGAAAACAAACTTGAAAACCCTAAATCTAAGGAAGACAAAGCATATAATGACAAGTATGATGAGGATCATGTCTTGGCTAGATGCTACATCTTGGGTTCTCTCTCCAATGTTCTTCAGAAGCAACATGTGGAGATGAGTACTTGCCAGGATATCATGCAGAATCTGAAGGATATGTTTGGTGACATTAACCGCACCCAGCGGTACAATGTTATGAAAGATCTTCTTCGCTGTAAGATGCAGGAAGGGACCTCGGTCCGCGATCATGTACTCAAAATGTTTGGGTACTTGTCAGAGCTTGAGACTCTGGGGGCGACGATGGATGCAGACATGCAATCTGATTTCATTCTGCTGTCATTGCCCAAATCTTTCAATAACTTTGTAGTGTCATTCCACATGAACAAGCTGGAACTGACAAATGTTGGGCTTCTTGCTGCATTAAAGTCTGCAGAAGACGTAATGAAGAAAGATGGTCCCTCTGGCACTGCAATGGTTGCACAGGTCAAAGGGAAGCGCGGTCGGAAGCAAGGTTCTCGGAAGGGCCCGGCCCAGAAGAGAAAGAAGAAGGGACAAGGTGTTGCCTCATCTTCCAATGCATCCACTTTAATGGCGTCGAAGAAGACCGACGTCTGTCACCACTGCAAGAAGCCGGGGCACTGGAAGCGTAATTGCCCAGATTACCTGAAGTCGGTCGACAAAGGTAAAGCCCCTGCAGGTATGAAATCTACTCTTATCATTGAAACCAGCTTTCTCGTTGGACGAGAAGGAAGTTGGGTAGTTGATTCTGGTGCTTCTGTTCATGTATGCAATTTGTTGCATTTGTTTCAGGAAACTAGACAGCTTGAGGAAGGGGAGATAGTCATCCAGATGGGATCTGATGCAAGTGTTGCAGCAGTCGCCGTCGGGACCTGCAGACTATTATTATCTAGTGGAAGAGTCCTAGTACTTAAAGAGTGTCTTTATGTACCTGAAGTCAGAAGGAATTTGATATCTGTATCTAAGCTAGTTAGAAGTGGATATTCATTCCTATTTTGTAATAAATTAGTCATAAATCATTATGATAAATATATTGCAGAGGGTATTTTGACTTCTGGAGGGCTCTATGAATTGTGCATTAATGAGCATGTCATGAATGTTACAACCACTAATAAAAACCCTAAAAGATCCAGGAGTAATATAAATCATTCAAACATGATTTGGCATCAAAGGCTTGGTCATTTATCTGTTGATAGGATCAATAGATTGATAAAGGATGGACCTTTGGACTTTCTACAGGTTCAGCCTTTACCTACCTGTGAACATTGTATTCGAGGTAAAATGACCAGGATGCCTTTCCGTAACAAGGTTACAAGATGTGAAGGTATTATTGACCTAATACATACTGATGTATGCGGTCCCTTCAGTACCGCGACTCGAAATGGATATCGATATTATTTGACGTTTATTGATGACCATTCGCGATACGGGTTTATCTTCCTATTACGTCATAAGTCTGAAACCTTTGAAAAGTTCAAAGAATTCAAGGCTTTGGTTGAGAACCAAACCGATAGGAAGATTAAACGAATTCGATCTGATCGAGGTGGCGAGTACCTATCAGATGAATTTAAGGAATACCTTAAGGAGAATGGAATTATTTCCAATCTCACTCCTCCTGGAACTCCCCAACTTAATGGTGTTGCTGAAAGACGCAACAGAACCATCATGGATATGGTTCGTTCAATGATGAGTAAAGCACATTTACCACTTAGTTTCTGGGGATATGCAGTAGAGACTGCAATATATATCCTGAATAAGATTCCCAGCAAATCCGTACCTAAGACTCCTCATGAGCTCTGGTATGAAACCAAACCTAGTGTTAATCACTTGAGGGTTTGGGGTTGCTTGGTCCATGCTAAGAATGTGGATGCAAGTAAGCTGGAATCTCGCACTCGTGAGTGCTACTTCATTGGGTATGTTAAAGATGGTATTGGATATCAACTTTATGACCCTGAGACCCAAAAGGTTTTTGTCTCTAGAGATGTGAAATTTCTGGAGGATGATTTCCTTAAAGGTCAAGACAAAAGTGAAGTAGAGGAACTCATTGAGTCCCCTGAGGACTCTGAGCTTCCTGAACCAGAAACTGAAGAAATAAATAAAGATGAAACACCCATACCTCTTCGAAGAAGTTCGAGGGTGGTTGCACCACCTGAAAGGTATGGATTCCATGTGTCAAGTGAAACTGACAGTGATCCTACTTCATTTGATGAAGCACTCGCGGATCATGACATGGATAGATGGATGCTAGCAATGAAGTCAGAAATTGACTCCATGCATAAGAATGGTGTATGGACCCTAGAGGATCCACCTAAGGGGGTAAAACCCATTGGGTGCAAATGTATCTTCAAGAGAAAAAGGGGACCTGATGGGAAAGTAGAGACTTTCAAGGCACGGCTCGTAGCCAAGGGCTACACACAGAGGGAAGGCATCGACTACGATGAGACATTCTCTCCTGTGGCTATGCTTAAATCCATCAGGGCATTGCTGGCTATAGCTGCATATCTTGACTACGACATCTGGCAGATGGACGTCAAGACGGCTTTCCTCAATGGATACCTCGAGGAGGATATCTACATGGAGCAGCCCCAGGGCTTCATAACTGAGGATGGCAAAGTATGCAAGCTGAAGAAATCCATCTATGGGCTCAAACAAGCTTCTCGTAGTTGGAACATCAGATTTGACGAAACCATAAAGAGTTATGATTTTGTGCAGAATCCTGATGAACCTTGTGTGTACAAGAAGCTTAGTGGGAGCGCCATTGTGTTCATCGTGCTTTATGTAGATGACATCCTTATCATTGGGAATGATACAGGGATGATGACCAGTGTAAAGATTTGGCTGTCCAATACCTTTGAGATGAAAGATCTTGGAGAAGCCTCTTACATCTTGGGTCTGAAACTGTTCAGAAACCGAGAGAAGAGGATATTGGGATTGTCACAACAAGGATACATTAAGAAGATTCTTGAACGATTCCGTATGGATAGTTCCAAGAAAGGATTCCTACCCTTAAGACATGGTATCCACCTGTCTAAAGGAATGGCTCCTCAAACTGTTGAGGAAAAGAAGGCCATGGCTGGATGTCCTTATGCATCGGCCGTAGGAAGCTTAATGTATGCCATGATGTGTACTAGGCCAGATATCTGCCATGCAGTGGGAGTGGTAAGCCGTTACCAATTCTGCTATGGAGAACAACACTGGAATGCAGTAAAGAACATATTCAAATATCTTAGACGGACGCAAGATTACATCTTGGTCTATGGAGATGGTGATCTCCAAGTCTTGGGATATACAGATTCTGACTTCCAATCGGATATTGATGATCGAAAGTCGACATCAGGGTTTGTGTTCCTGTTGAACGATGGTGCTGTGAGCTGGAGAAGCAAGAAGCAGGACACTACGGCAGATTCAACGACAGAAGCCGAATACATTGCCGCATCGGATGCTGCAAAGGAGGCGGTGTGGTTGCGCAAGTTCGTCCAGGAGCTTGGCGTAGTTTCCTCTGATACTCCCATCCCGCTACTCTGTGATAACACGGGAGCCATTGCCCAGGCGAAGGAACCCAGATGGCATCAGAAGAGCAAGCACGTAGAAAGGAAATACCACATCATTCGGGAGATACAAAAGCGTGGTGACATCATCATCACCAAGGTGGCCTCCGCCGACAACGTTGCTGATCCTCTTACCAAACCTCTGACGCAGAAGGTTTTTGACCAGCATGTAATGAGTATGGGTTTAAGGCTTGTTCCTGAATGGTTCTGAGGGCTAGTGGGAGATTGTTAGCAATGTGAGCCCGAGGTGAATCATTCCTACAATAAATGTTATTGTAATAAATGATTTATCAATAAAAGTTATTGATGTTTTGTTTCACTCCCTTTCTGATATTGAATGAATGAATGCACTATAAGGTCCCTCTGTACAATAAGGGTTATGTACCATGGCCAACTTGATAATCATACAGCTGTTGATTCAATGATTGAATCATAGAGGCTGATGCTTGGATGAATATCTAAGGAGTTAGATAGAGGACTCATCAAGCATCATCAATGATTAACAAGTAGTGATCTCCAGTCTGAGTGGGAGATGGCAATCCCATCTCATTAGACTGATATCTGATTGACCTCTTGATGCAGGTCCTCTGCATGGGAATATTGATTCAGAGGTATCAGATTAGTTGAGTCAATGAGTTGACTTAATGAGATCGAGATAACCAAAGACCTATGATGAATACTGTCACATCACAGGCAAACATCCTCTGACCAGAGACAGATATATTACTATATGTCTGAGCATGTACATTTGGCAGACCAATAGGTTGATGACCTAATCAAGGTCTATACACCGGCGAGCTGGTGTGCATGTAAGGGCATATGAGTAATATGATCTCTCAAAGGGATCATACAGGTTCACTTGTGAACCGGGAGACATGAGCTCACTCATGAGGTATTGGGATTGACCAAATTCCATGCATGGTCATCATGCTTTAGAAGCATGATATGAATTTGAAGGTAAGATATATGCTTTGTGAAAGCATATGATCTGTACCATATCCCAAGGACCAAGATTGAGAAACTTAATGATCAGACTATGAAGATGACAGTGTAAAAGTGATCTTTATCTTCATGATGATCATGAGTCTTCCAGTATGCAGGATGTGCAGGTATTAGGAATACCTGAAGGGTGATTTGATAATAAACGATTGTATAACCATGACGCTTCCATTCCGAGGGAGTGATGAAACAGGTCTGGATTTTAGTGACTCCTCTCATGAGAGAAGTGACCTAATCTTAGTCCATGTATTGGACATTGATCTGAATGAGATTCAGATGCAATGAGAAGATTAGGTTTACGGTCTTGATTTAATCAAGCATCTATGAGAGGTCCATGGGATCTGGATATGAGATGTGATCTCAATATCCAAGTCACTATACGTGGAACAATACAATCGCCCTGTCCTTATCTCCAAGTATCTGAGGAGAAATAGCATTGTTCTTAAATGGTTTGAGAACAATTCCATAAGATCTAAGCAAAGAGAAGTTGATAATTAAATGTGATTTAATTATCATGATGTATGAGAAATTATCCAATATAATTAAATGTGATTTAATTATTATGGATAAGAATAATGTGGATAGTAGTATCAAATTATTCCTAATATATTATAAATGTGATTTATAATGTATTAGAGAGAGTCAAATATAATTTATATTAGTAGATTAATTATTAATGTGTATTGGATACACATTGTCTAATTAATTGAAAATGTAAATTACATTTTGTTTTGGGTTGTGAATGTGATTCACAATATTCCAATGTCAAGATTGCAATATTCCCAAAATTAATTAAGAATTATTTTTGGTGAATAAAATTGTTGGGAAAATAAGTAGAGAGATAAATTAGGAGATATGCAATCCCATGTAATCCATGGGATTGCCCTCCCCATAAGGAAGAGGGGGGGGCGGCACCAATTCTCTTTAGGATTTGGTGGCCGTCCCCCTCTCCCTAATGGGAAGGAGGCTCTTAATTGTTATCTCACTCCTTATTTGATTGGTTTGATTTGGTATTAATATATATTTGATTTATCAAATATATTTAATCAAAATTAAATCACAAGTTGTTGGCTTTTACCAACAACAATCTTGACCATTGGATTATCATAAATCAATCTCAACCATTGATTTTATGAGACACATGGATTGAGATCCATGGATCCCAAAACCCTATAAATAGAGAGGCACCCTTGGCTCTCTCTTTACACACATGCTATTGTAGCAAAACTCTCTCTCTCTCTTTCTCATACTCGACCCCCTTTCTTGCCTTCTCTTCTTGGTGGCCGTCCACCTTGGTGGAAGAGAAACGTCGACGCCCGCGCCCTCGTGCTGCCGCCTCGACGCTCTGCGGTTCTTCGTCTACTTGGAGTGCTGCACTCACGAAGGAGACGTACGATCTCGTGTGTCGAGATCAGGAGCAACCGCGCTTGGATCAACATCTTGGATTGCGAGGACACCGCGGTTCATCCCCGCGCTTGCAAGCGATCTCTCCGATGATCGGACTTGAGACAGGAGGTCTCTTCTCTTTGAGACTCGATCAACCACGCTTCAAGAGGTATATTTTTGATCTCCGCCTTGTATATTTTTCATTCTTCTTCTAATTAAGTAGGCGACTCCTGACACCATCACCGTTCACCGACCATCCCTTTAGCTCTGCCTTGGTTCCACCATCCACGTGCAACACTCCGTTCATTCTCTCTGCCTTCCACATCCCTAGACAACTCCGACTCCCCTCCTCCAAGCTCATCTGCGAAGACCACCGATCGCTGCCTTCTTCAGCCCATTCACGGCTGACCACCTCACTCACAGTCACGTGCACTACTCATCTGCACGCTTTGGCTACTTGGAAATAACTCGTGCAGATGAATGCCTCGAATGGTCGGAGCTCCATCGGAGCTCACTTTGCAAGTCCAGCCTCTGGCATACAGGTTGCGCCCACCTCCTCCAGGATGCCCAACTGCTTCGCAGAGCTTCCACGATGACAACTACACCTTCTGGAGCTGCTGGAGGTCTTCACCGAGCAAGCTAGAAGGTGGCGGAGCTAGGAGGTCCACGCTGGAGCCCAGCCAAGTCCGTCGCAGGCGGCTGCGGCAAGGATGAACCAGAGCTTCCAGATGTCGTTTGATCATCTTGATCGGATGGCCCACAGCGAGCCACGTCGCCCTCCTTCAGGAGCTCCAGATGTCGTTCGATCATCTTGATCAGACGACCCACAATACTCCATCTGTCTGCTTTGAGCCTCTTCCCCACGCCTTTAGGCTCGGAGCATCCGAGTCTCGCCCGAGCCGGTAGAGCCACATTCTGATGCTGAGCCTGCAGTCGAAGCTTCCCCGAGCCACATCCGAGCCTTGCCCGAGCCGGTAGAGCCACGTTCCGAAGCTGAGCCTGCAGCCGAAGCTTCCTTGAGCCACATCCGAGCTCGAGCCGCTAGACGAGCCTCAACCCACGTGTTCTTACGTGCGGTTTAGGTATTTTATAGAGAGACCCGTCGACTTCTCCAAATTGCACCCAGGTCCTTTACAACACGTGAAAGCCACATGCGCCAGGGGTATTTTGCACCCAACTCCGTGCTGGTTTTAATAATTGCAAAAATTCCCCCGTGCGTGCAAGTAAATATCAGGGAAGGTCTTGCAGTAATTTGTATTTACATTTTAGTCCCTCCTAGGGACCTATTTGCTAGCTATCTTTCATGTTTTCTTACACTTTTGCCCTTGGACTCTTTTATTGATATCTTGAGCATATGATGTCCAATTTAGTTGATTTTAGTCTTGTTTTGAAGCTAGTCTAATTGTATTTCTAATGGCATAGTTTATTCTCTGATTGGATACTTTGAATTTTGATGTCTTCATTTCAACTATCTCTCGTATTTAGTGCCTTTCATGCCTTGTAGCACTTCATTAATTGGACTAGTTTTATGAACTTAACCCGAAATTGACTAAGGTTTTTAGGCTCGGATATTTTATTTAATTAGGGCGTATTTTTGCATTGGATTTAATTACATCTCTTTGCATTATAAAAATCAAATAAAAATTGCATATTTTCATGTTTATTTAATGCAACATGTCATGTCTTCATGCATCATCGGTCTATGCTTCATTAATCCAACATTTAATTTAAATAATAAGAGTCTATATTATATTAAAGAGGCTCATGTACCTGAGTTCGATCTTGGTCTTGCCCAAGTAAATAAATAAAAATCGACCATTTGATTTAATTGGTTATATTAGTTAAATGGTCTTTGACGCATCCGATTCGGTCAGCTACAACACATTAAAATGACATATTAAGAGGCCAGATTTCGGATATCTCACCTATGCATGGAGCTTGGGTTATATTTCTATTATGGTTCTACTCTCTTATAAGTTAGAATTGGTGTGAAATACATATTCATATTTGGATTGGAACTATAAGTCGAGTTGTTATAAGTCACTTTGTGTGAGATGGGTGTTCTTTGCAAGATGTCGCTTCTTAGTGTTGGAAACATGGAAGTTGGTTATAATTTGTAGGTTTTCACAATTGTTTCTTTTACACTTTCTATTTACCTTTCTATTTATAGTTTATGTCCATATTAGGCGCTTTGCTCATAAACCTATTTACGTTAATTCGACAGATTTATAGGAGCATTGACCACAACAATAGGCGTCCAGTTGTTGACTTGGTTAAGCTTCTTTTGTGGTACAATGGGTTCTTGTTCTTTTGTTTAGTTGTACATATTTTTTACAAACATGATGTATCTATACATGTTGCTATATTCCTATGGTATTGTACAGAATTTTTTTTGTACATGATGATATAAATGAAAATGGAATGAAAAAATGTGAGTCTTCTTTCTTTAATATTTTCTTGAATGTTTCGTACACTTGATGCCATCACTAGATTTAAAGCAAGATGCGGATCTGCATGCTTTGTAGAAGAATCATACTACTTACAATGCTTACCAGAGATCTCATGTGTCATATTTCTCTTGTAACACTCCTCCAGTTGATGTAGAGTTGTGGATGGAGCATGTGTCCATGGTGCTATGTATTATCCGCACTCAAGCCCATAGTTGTCTTACCTTCACGGAATTTTCACTGGCTGGACATGCTGAGAGATGGCATAACGCCATCAAAGAGCTCCTCATCAGGCCCATTACTTAGGATGTATTCGTGGATGAGTTTCGCGAAGACTTCTATCCAGACCATTGGGTTAAAGAGCAAAGGAGAGAATTTTCAGATCTGAGACAGTGCTCCATGACAGCTTAGGATTACCTGATCTTCTATAAGGATTTTGCACACCACCTTCCTGCCACCACATCATACCCGTAGGAGAACTTGTAGAAGTTCATCCGTGGCATGAGAGAGGGAGTACAAGAACGTTTGTCTACTTTGGACTTCACCTCTATCAAGAAGGTGGTAACAAAGGTGACAAGGTGGGAGGCTATTCAGAGACGACAACCTGTAGGATAGACTCAGTCCCATACTGAATAATATTGTAGAACAACACATCATGATTAACTTCGCCCTCACAAAAGTCATCATTTCCACCCATTTGTAGTGGCACTAGATGCCACTGGTTCCACTTTGTCTCATACCTTGGGACAAATTTAGGTAGTAGTGTTGCAACATCTTCTCGGCCTTTGGTACACCAACATAGCCACAAATCATGAGGAGATAGTATGGTTTCTGGAACATCGCTCTCACCACAAGTTTGTTTCTATTGCCATCAACATGGTCACTGCATATAATAGTGTCCTCTAAATGCTAGTTTTAGGTACACCTAAGTAGAGTGTGAGTCCCAACAGTTCATCATATACACATGGATTATGTTTTCACCGAAGAGATAGAGGTTTCTAGCACCCTCCACCGTAGCAGACATATAGTGCAACATGATCCGGTTATTCACCGACACAAATAGAATAGTTGAACGTCATTACCCAGAAACATGCATGTTCATGCCTTAGATTTAGTTATCTGAGGTATGTTTCTATATATATGATTTTGTTTCACAGTTCTTTTGACTTTGGTGTCACACTGTTATTTTGTGAACATCACCTAGTACCCACACTAGGCACAATATCAAGGAGTCTACAAGGGAACCCAATACTAACATTAGAGATAAGTATCCTCACTTCTTTCCTGGTATAGAAGTTCGAAGCCCTACTTTAGTTATCATTGAGATTTTTATGCGTTTTGTCCTTTTCTTTGAGGTTTTTATGGGTCACACGAATACGAGACTAGTCGGAACACACATTAAGTCTCGAGGATGAGACTTCCTTAGAGATTTTTATAAGTATAAGACCTTGAGATCTTGATACATACTAAATACCATGATACATGTGAGTACCAAAAAATGCCCATTCGAATTCGGACTCAATACGGCTCGAGACCCAGATTTCGATCCAACTCTCACATACTTTTGTTCTCTTGTTTTTAGATTTTAAACCTCTTTTGTTATCCAAATAAGGCATATGAATATTATATTGTGTAGTACTTGTCAAAATGTTTCCAACAGTACCAAGAATGCCCAAATCTAACATCGAGCGAGGAAGATATGGTGTTTTACGAATGTGGGTCAGTAAACAGTCTCTGATCCAAACCAGGATATGTTTAAACGAACCCGAAGTATAAAAGAAAGTGGGGCGTGGGTCTAATAACATGATTTACAATGGCCTGTTAATCTAACAGATCCGATTGCAGTCAATGTGTGACCATGCTCAAAATACGAATTAATCAACAATTAAGCAACAATAAGAGATAAGCAATCAATGTGAAGCGAGTCAAAATTTATTTTATTTAAATTCTACAATGTATGTTTATAGGTGTAAATATGTGTAGTGTGTCGAACACATGGAGCAATATATAGAGATTGAGAAATTAATGACTAATTATTGTTAATTAATATTAATTTTTTATCTATTTTCTTTTTCTCCTTTTGTTTTTATAATTTTTGTGGGCTTTTTACTATAATTATTTTTTTTAAGGATTTTAATTGTTTAATTTTTATATTTTTTAATTTCACAAAATTTTAATTTCTTTATGTATATATAGTAATAATGATATTATAGATAATATAGTAATATATAAGGTCTATAGTATATATAGGGTATATATAGGGTGAATATAATCACTATTGCAACAACAAAACATCAAATAAATTGCAGAATTAAAATGTTGAATGAAAATGCAAGAAGAACGACTAACCTAAACCTCAATAGAGCTTTAAGATATCTGAAGATGCCTTGGCTAGAGATAAGCTCCGTTCTTTGAGGATCAACACTGTCGGCCACCTTTTCCATGCTGTTGAACGACGAGGACCTTCCCGTCACAACGGTCACTTAATCCGTTATGTTCTTTGGGGTTACGGAGCACCAACGATGGATCAAAGGGAAAAAAAGGCAGAGAAGGAAGATATATAGTAGATGATAAGAGAGTCCAACAATCATGGATTCATGGATAAATGGGTATATGTACATTGAATCTAAGTGTATAGCATGACAGAGAAATGTAAGGTGGACATGTTTCGTGATGGAAGCGAATCGCATAGGGCAGTGGATCATGGCCACAAAATTGGTGAAGTTAGGCTAATAAAGAGCGTTGACAAGTCAGAGGGCCCGAAGGTACAATTGATTAAGGTTCAAATATTAAATTGTCCTGATTTGTCCAAGTAGACCGTTAGAGGACGAAATAGGAATAAAAGAAAAAATAATTAGAAATAAAATAGAAAATTATTTTCTGAAATAAAACATAAAATATAAAAAATATTTATTATGTAATGATATAAACTTTACGATTTTTATTTATTTTTACAACCTCATTTAATAGGTATTACTATTTAGAAGATATTATTTGGGTATTCATTTATATATAAATTATGTATTTGTATCTTTATTTAATTATTTTTTTACATAATACTATATTTGACTATCTTATTTATTTACAATCTATTTAATATGTATTTACATATTTTGTGAGATTTTTATAATTTTATTTATGTGCTTAAATAAATACATGTATTATTTATTACTGGTATATTATACCCATGTACCAGATATTAAGAATCACTTAAGATTTTTTAATTATTTTAATCTTTATTTATATTTCAAAAAAGCATTATTTAATATGCATAATTATCTAAAAATATAAAGATATTAAAAATATGCAATAAATTTATTAGCCTAAAATACCATTGTACAAGTATCGATGTACCTCTAAATATACTCTTTATGTATCTTAACTCCAATTAAAATTAAACCACCTTCATTAGAAAGATAATTTAAGTTTAAGAACAATGGAGGTAAGTTTGGTTTAATTTGAGTTCATATGGAGATATATTGATCAATGAAGTTCTGTTTACGGCTTCTTCATCCGAGTGTACTGAGTGATTCTGCAACATATATTTTTTCCAAAATTTTTATTATTTTCTATTCATTTATATTTACAAGTTTCATGTTGAAACAATATTTATTTGAGGTGTAAAAAGTGTGAAAAATATAATATAAGCATGAGCTATATAGAGTTAATGAAATAAGAGTTTTGAGGGGTATTTTTTGTTCAGTTTTTGGCCCTTATCTCCCTATACTTTATTTCTTGTCGATTTAGACGATATTGACTTCGTCTCGGAGTTCAGGGTCAGTCAGCATCATTGATACTTCATTTATTTTTCTTTTATTATATTTATTCTTATTTTAGATTTAAATACATAGATTTGCACGAGAATTAGATATTAATTATGATGAATAATGAATGTTAATTTATACAAGTTAATGATTTACATGTATTTGCTATAGATTTGAAAATAAAATAGAAGAATAAAGGTAGATGAATGGCTAGTCATCAGAGTATGGTTGACCAAACCACATTCACTACCTAGCATGCTGACACGAAGATCTCACCATAGTAGAATCGTTTGTAGCATCCGTGAGGTACGACTTCCCATTTCTTACTATTGTGTTTTGTATTTTATCTTCCTACATTTTGGAACTCAGGTTCAGCATCGGATCGTCTCATATTGCAGTGTTATGCACGTGTGGAGGCCTATGTGCCTTCCTTTATAGGAAGTTGGTAGATAAGTTTATTCTTTGTTCTTTCTAGACTTAGTAGAAAAAAACACAATCCCTAAATATTTTCTGTGATTATCAATGACTCTCTTGTAAGGTTTTCTTGCTCCTTATTCTTTTTGGCCTTTCTATAGCTGTGGAAACCTGAAAAAATAGGTTTTATTTCCCCTTTGTTGTTATTTTTGGTCATTCTGTTACCATGAAAGCCCAAAAGATATCATGCAGATTCTCCTGATTTTGTTGCGAACTATACTTGAGTGCCTTTAATTAAACTTTCAGATCATAAGTGTAGTTGTTGCCATAATATTGTTTTTTTTGAAGAGATTATGGTAGCTATTAATGTGAAAGAAATTGCTAAATATATAGATCATATCAATTAAGATGACATGCCTAAGGTTCTAATCACTGATACGGGTTATCGCTGTGTAAGATTCCAATTTGTTGCAAATCGAGAAGGAATATCATGTGCATGTGTTTCTTTGTTGCTTGAGCTGTGCTAGATGAGGATGGGGGATCATTAATGTGTATCTATAAATATCATCTAATTGCATAGACCCATTTTGTCTTCGTCTTCCACTTTTCTCCAATTGGAAAATTTCTTCGAGCATGAGGAGCAAAGTTGACCTTTAGATGCGGTATTCAACCTTAACTTTGTTGATGTGATGCATTGGTTATGTGAGCATCATGGAAGTGTTCAAGAAAGCTATTCCGTGAGGTAATTAGAGCTACATGTGTAACTTATCAAGAGAGGATTCTGGAAGATATTGATTTAGTTTCTAATTTGTCAAGCTTGTGGTTTTTATGTTGAAGTTGATGTGCACCTCCATTAAAAGTTCTATTACAAGTAGAGGGTAGACAAACTCTTAATATAAACGTTTATATGGAAGACCTGGGATCTCCAAACATAAATTATTTTGGGTTGCTACTTGATTTTTTCTCTTATATGAGTTGATATTCCCCACTTGCAGTTGGTATTCCCATTTTGATTTTTCGTGTCCAAACTAATGCAAAAGAAAGAACATCAATATAAAGCTAAATTTATCAATATCGTCTAAGGAATCGGTAATTCTTCCACTTTTCCCCCTTTTCTGGTTATAGGAATACATACAGACGCATTCTTGTTTCAATGTTCTCATGCTTTTTTGTGGATTGAAACTGCAAAAAAAATGTTTGTTGTGGATTGTTGAGTCTTCCTTGAAATTTTATGTTGAAACCCATCTTGACTTTACTATTTATTGTAAGCATGTGAGCTGAAATTCATGCAAGTCGTTATGTGGACTGTTGCTTCTCGTTTGGTATGTTTACAAGGTTAGTTTTTTTATTTGACGGGTAGTGTAGCCGGCATTGAGAGGAAAGGCACATCTGGAGACTTAACTAGACTTATTGATAATTATAGATGCTTGCGAGTTGAGACCGAAGCACTTCATCATTATGTACCATTAAAACTTGTTAAAATCTTGGATATATTTACATACTGGTGAAGAACCTATTTGTCAACACTAGTCACGTTGCTAAAAGGTCTATTTTAATTTAGTTCATTTTAAAATCATTTTGGTACTTACAGATTGTTTTACCATTATGTTTCCATGAGAATGAAATCATGGAGACATTTTAATTTCCTTAATTTTTTATGTGTATTTTTAAATGGACTTTGTGGGTTAAAGGCCTTAGCAACTTATATCCTCTATAGGAATTATATTTAACTTAGTTTCTCGATGGATATGCATAATTATAAAAATAGTAAATAGCCATGAGGTACAACTATTCGACTCATGTTGGCTTATGCCTAAGTGATCTTATATGAATCATTTTGAGTATTATGTTTTTTGATAAAGAACCTCCATGAAGAAGCATGGCTCCTTGGGAACTCGGATAGAGACTTCGACAACCGTAATAATCTAGTCGAGAGATTAATGCTGCTTCATCTTATCGTGTGTTGTCTACGCTGCTTAGTGCTCCTCTTGATGTCTTAGTGATTTTTCTACCATGGCATCGACCAACTATGCGCACCCGGTTATGTGCCTTGTGCATTATGATACACAATGCGTTCTCTGTGTTCTTTGCCTGGCGATGGGGCCTACGGGTTTTATGTGACCCCTCTTGAGATCATGATGTGTTCTCTATGTTCTCTGCCTGGCGATGAGGCCTATGGTGTGTGAGTGGTGACCCTAAGCAGCAGAAAACTACGGGTTCTATCTATTTAATGTGGACTTGGGTGATTTGCGATGATTCACGGGTTGAATTTGAATTGGGAATCAGAACTACAGTTAGTTAAGTAAAGCTAGTGAACGTATTGGGAACATAGTTAATTTTCATTGTACCACACCCCATGTCTTTAGAGGCACACCAACCCTAAAGTCTTCTTCTTGCCGAGAGTCATAGTGTGAGGTCTCACCCGGGCTAATACAACAAACTATCCATTAAGTTTGGCTCATATTTTTATTGTGGTCCAACTCTCTTAAAAGTTAGAATTGGTGCACAATACTTATTCTTATTTGGATTTGAACTATAAGTCAAGTTGTTAGAAGTCGCTTTGTGTGGGGTGGGTGTTCTTTGCGGGTTGTCACTTCTTAGTGGATGTTGGGAACATGGAAAATGGTTATACTTTGTGGGTTTTCACAACTATTTCTTGTACACATTTCGAGTATAGAATCTTATGTGTGGATGTGTATTGCTGAGTATCTGGACCCTGGGGAGGCTACTCAAAGACTATAACTTGCAAGACTAAAGGAAATGAAATTTGTTTATGAGATTTTTCTCCATTTTTGGTAATTTTTTCAAATTTTTTTTTATTTTTAGCAATTTTAAGTAACAAATGTATCAAAACAATGGAGATTATTATATGAGATTTTTTTAAATTTATTTAAAATAAATAATCCAAAATTAAACTAAAACTATTTTTAATATATAGTAAATACAATATTAAATATTTTGAAACAAAAAATATTTATTTTAAGTTTTTCCTTTAATTTTTGTTATTTTATAAGGTTTTAAGGGATTTGTGATTTTATGTATTATGTTTTATATTTTTATGGATTTTTGAATATATGTTAATATATCTAATATATATTTTGGGTATTTTTGCAAAGCTTTTTTTTCTAATTTTAGGTTTTTTATTTTAATAGGTTGAAAATGCATCTTTTTGATAAATATGAAAATAAACTAAAATGACAAAAAACTTAAGCATGGTCAAGAATCACTACATGCATATACATTAATTTTCCTATAATTTTGAAGCAATAAAACTATTTATAATGCGCAAAATAAATGAAAAAAAAAGTTCTACAATTACAATGACAATTTGCAATGAATAGAAAAAACTATAAATGCTTTTCACAAAAATGTAGTGAAAATGTAGGGTAAAAAGTACACTTTGTCAACAAAAGCACCTCACGTGGGGAGATACAAGAGGCACACAAAAAAAGATTAAAAATGCATTTCTATGAAATCTTAGGGTTCATTGTGCAAAATATCCAGAAAATAATACATTGCATATAATATTTACTGAACTAGAAATAAATACAAAAAGATGGAGGGGGTTCAAGTACAAATACCCCTAACCACACACTAGGGGATGACAGAGATTGAATGAATTAACATGATCGACTGTTTGGATGTGCCTATATTGCTTCACAGATGAGCAGTAGAGATTAGATCACATGCCTTATCAGATGGTTGTGATGGGGCATGATCCAACAAAAATTGCTACACCTATAGATGAGATTTTTATCTGACGATGGAAATGTCCTAACCAAGAACTAGGATGAACTTTGTCAAGCAATTCACTATATATTGTGACTTCAGCCTCCTTTTTAAAATGCTTAATCGCTTCCTGCAAGTGTTCCACAACCTGTAGTGCACTCAAGGAGGTCCATGCCCCATCGATGGAGGCATGGAAGCTCGTGACGAATGTGTTGCACCTGGAGAACCTTTGCTAGCTCGAATCGAACCAAGGAGGGGTCCCTTGAAGCTATATCTTGCAAACAAAGCAAAAGGGGGATAGGGGCGAAGCTCTTGAGCCCGTTATTTGGTGGAATCGATGGTGAATGGGGCAGGGTGAAGGTCTCCAGCAAGGGGTTATGGAACTAAGTCATTAATGCTAGATATGGGTAGATCGAGTGGATCTGGGTGGAGCCAGATGCATAAAATGGAAGAGGAATAAGATGAAGTGGTTGTGGAGGTTGAATAGTGGCTGACAGTGGAAGGACAGTCAAGAATCTAGTGCTCCGATGTACACTAGAGTTGGATTTAATTGCTAAAGCAACAATAAAACATAAAATAAATTGCAGAATTAAAATGCTGAATGAAAATGCAAGAAGAATGACTAACCTAAACCTCGACAAAGCTTTAAGAGCTTTGAAGATGCCTTGGCTTGAGATAAGCCCCAAGCATCAAGGATCAACACCGTCGGCCACCTTTTCCATGTCAGTAAACAACAAGGACCTTCCAGTCACGGCAGTCACTCAAGCCACTTTGTTATTTGGGGTTACGGAACACACATGAGTAGGGGTGTAAACGGACCGAACCTGAGCGAACCTATATTTTTTAGGTTTGGTTTGTTTATTTAATCGAGCCTAAACTTGTGTTCAGATTCGATTCGTTTATTTTCGAATCGAATCCGAATCGAACCTCTTTTTAAACGAATCGAACCGAAGCGAATATCGAACTTAAGAATTGAAGGGAGTGAAAAGAAGAGAAATGGAAATATATATGTGTTTACAATTAGAATAAATATTCATTTAATTTTTTTTCTTTATCTAACTCATCTTCATCTTTTGAAAAAAAATAGATTAATATGGATTCATCTCTTTGAAAAAAGTATAATTATAATATATTTTTACATCTGTTCCGATGGAGATAAGGAATAAGAATAATATGGAGATATTCGATAAGTAAGGTTTATACTTGTTCTGTTGATTTGAAGATAAAGAAGGGAAAAGTACTAGAAACATAGATGATGGATGTTGTAAACATGATGTGACTATTTGTTTTTGGATAGTTTATGCCGAGATAAAATCTACTTATCCTGTAAATATCCAGTTATCTCTAGACAAAATTCACTTATCCTAGGACAAAATTGACTTATCTCAAAATAAGGTCCACTTCCATGGATACGGATTTGTAAATATGTATATGTGCATGTCATGTTTATCGAGCTTTTAACGAATCGAACCTGAGCGAACCTATGATTTTTAGGTTCGGTTCGTTTATTTAATCGAGCCTAAACTTGTGTTCAGGTTCGGTTCGTTTATTTCCGAACCGAATCTGAATCGAACTTTTAGCGAGCCGAACCTGAGCGAATATCGAACTCGAGAATTTTCTTACAGCCCTACACATTAGAGTCCAACAATCATGGATTCATGGATCAATGGGTGTATGTATAGTGAATCTAAGTGTTTAAAATGACGGAACAATGTAAGCTGGACAAGTTTCGTGAAGGAAGCAAGTCGCATAGGGAAATGGATCATGGCCAAAAATTTTGGTGATGTTGGGCAGCTCAAGAGCTCTAACAAGTCAGAGGCCCTGGAGGTACAGTTGACTGAGGGTCAACTATTGGAGCGCGTGATTAGTCCAAGTAGACCGCTAGAGGATAAAATAGGAATAAAAGAAGATATAATTAGAAATAAAATAGAAAATGATTTTTTAAAATAAAATTTAAAACATAAAAAATATTTATTATTTAATAAACTATTATATTATGAATTTATTTTTTTTACAACCTCATTTAATAGGTGTTATTATTTATAAACTATTATGTGGGAATTTATTTATATATCAATTGAGTATTTATATTTTTATTTAATTATTGTATATGTAATACTATATTTAACTATCATATTTTTTATAATCTATTTTAATAAATATTTACATATTTTTGTAATTTTTTAGAATTTTATTTATGTGCTTAATTAAATGCATGTATTATTTATTATAAGTATATTATACCTATGTATCAGTATTATGAATTATTTGATGATTTTTGAAATGATTTTGATTTTTATTTGTATTTTTAATGACTAATATATAATATGCACAATTGTTTAAAAATATAAAGATATTAAAAATATTTATAATATATTTATTGGCCAAAAATACAATTGTACAAGTGCCTATATACCCTAAATAGTCGACTTTGTATCTTTTTCAATTAGAAAGAAACCACCTTCATTTGAAAGATAATTTAATTTTCAGAATAATGGAGGTGAGTTTGGTTCAAATTGAGTTCATATCGAGGAGATATTATCAATGAAGTTCTGTTAACCCCTTTTTTATCCGAGTGTACAGAGTGATTTGTACCTCATATGTTTTACCAATATTTTTAATATTTTTATTCATTTATATTTATAAGTATCATGTCGAAAACATATTTAATTGAGGTATATAAAGTATGAAAAAATAATATAAGTATGAGCTATACAGTTAACTGAATTAGGGTTCTGAGGGGCTGTCAGTAGTGTGCAATGATGATGGGCAGTAGAACTTATTCACAAATCCTTATGGGCAGTCAGTGTAAGCTATCTGGATAGAGAGAAAGCTGGTAAGAACAAAAAGATTGACATAAATTGATTATTGGAATTTCGAGACTCTGGTATGATAACGACCTTATGTCTAAAGAAAAGGTTAAGCGATGGTATGATAAACATATCATTAGAAAGAATTTTGAGACGAATTAGAATGTGCGGTTGTTTGGTGCAAATTTAAAGCTATTTCCAAGCAAGCTGAAAAGAAAATGGTATGGGCCTTTCATAGTGATAAATATGTGTGCCAAAAGTAACATTTTCATATCAAGCTTGCCATCTGACACACAACCTTTTGTAGTCAACAGATGGTTGTTGAAACCAGACCTAGAGCATGATAACTTATTGTTTGTTATCCATTCTGTTGATGTAATGTATCAAGAAGAGCTCCCGGTGCCAAAGGATCGGGCAACTAAAAACCCAAAAATATCAATTTTTCCTTATTTTCTTCTTTTCATTTAGTTTTTGGTACGTTCTTCTCCCGTTTACTCATTTATCCCCTTCTTCTATGCTATACTTAGGATATGCTTCATCGTAAATATAGGGGGGATGAGCGATTCGATTGTTCATTTTTTAATCCATCACTTGTCTCCCAAATTGTTGATAACCCTTTTCTATACTTATGGTATATTTACCCTAAGTATATGTGAAGACATGTTGAGATGATGATTTCGTACAATCTAATCCTATATCATCTTCTCTTAGTTTATAATTTGCTATACTTAGGATTAGTTAATCCTAAGAATAGGATGAATGATCGACTTCACACTCATTAAGTTGTTGTCGTTTTCTTCCTTTCTTCTCTTTAATCACCATGAGGACATAGTTTAAGCTAAGTATAGGGAGGTTGTATATATGTATATATACATTAACCATAACTCATACTTTCATGCTTTCAAAAAATATGTCTAATACAATGGGTAAGGGTATACGACGAATCATCTTTAAATAATACACTGTTGTATAATATACAACCAGTTCTTGTAAATATGCATGTACTCGTGTGTAAATATCTGTAAATACCTCAGTTAATGACCCTTATAAAAATGCCCAATAATATCAAATTTTTTAAAACCTACAAAAATGTTTAAAATATTTTCAATAATTAAATAAAAAAGTGCAAAACTTTTTGAAAATCCATAAAAAGATTAAACATTAAGAAATATCCCCACAAAAATATTTTCTTGCTTTGCAAGTGCATTTTTCAGAATGATAAGGACAATTGAACAAGTCCGAATAAGATCTGAAGATTGGATCTTGACATAGACCTTAATACACTTAATTTCATAGGAATCTACTAAGGACTTGAAGTGGGACAATTCAAGTCATTTTGACTTAATTCTTAGGGTTCTATGAGAGAATGTTCATCAGTCAATTCAATGTGACTAACTAGAACCTTTCAAGTCATCTGCACGACTCTTGAGACAATGTCTTGACTTGAAACCTCATACTCAACACTTAGCTCAACCAAGATGAGTTGTTGAAAGATCTTGGAGTCCAAGTTGGAATAATACGAGGTCGCTTCATCAAGGGTGGCTCAAGAACCATTCTTGAAGACTACCGAAACTGGTATTTCAACTCTCTATTCTTCTGGTATCAGGGACATCTAATGTTCAATTTATGTATTGAAATAAAGCTTCGAATAAGGAATGGTCTGCTAGCATATTTTTTCCAAGACCTCAAAACATGGGTGGAACAAAAGATTCTATATCTGTTGGGGAAAAAAAGAATGCAAAGCAATGCCAAACAAAGAAAATATCCCATAAGAAGCATATACCAAAAATTACTAAAATCTTAAGCTTCAGAAAAGGCTTGCTTCTTTGTGAAGACTTGGTTACACTGGCCAAGTTTCAAAAGAAAACACGACTACACTAGTCAGTTTCCACTTCTCTTCCCTTTCTTCTAGATTCTCCCTAATTCATTATGCACTAGCATGTACCTGAACATAGAAGGAAATATTCATCTCCACGAGGACGAGTTACCAGAGGAGGAAACAACAGGACATTCAATAATTTGCCTGGGAAGAGCTAAAACAATTCACATACACGGTACCTGTCATTTCAAGGTTACAACAGTATATATCTGAAAGGACAATTCTGATCAGACTATTGAGTTAAATTGAATAAGAGGAGCGTAGAACCTAAGGGCTATTAAGTCAAAATTCCTAACCCGAATATGATTCCAAACACACTGATGAACATGCAGAAATAAGAGGGTTGCATGGTTTCACAAGGCAAAACCGCGGTCGGTGTGTTGACCACTCTAAAATCCCCTATTGATCAGAAATAAACCTACAATATAAATAAAGACAATAAATAGCACATCTGGGGTTAAATTTGTTATTCTCTACCAAAAGATGCATAGTGATTAAGCATGTAGAGGACGAACCACAGAGAACAAACGGGTAGCCTACGGTTATTTATTTACAACCATGTCCTTCAACATGTTTGTACATGTATCTTTTTTTGTATGGGTTTTTTAATTTTTAAATTTTTTTATTTCATAATTTTATATTTTATGATTAGTTTTATATTTTTATATTTCCTTTTTGCATTTTCAGATTTGTAAATTTTTTCTATTTTAAATATAAATATATGATAATAAGGGTATATGTGTACATCTATAGTAATGTATTTATACATTATAATGAATATGCATAAAATATATAATAAAACTTGTTTCTGGGTTTTATATATTTTTCTAATGTTTTTGTAGTTTTTCTGAAATTATTGCTAATTTGTGTGTATTTTAAAGTAAAAAATATCCCCAAATAAGGGATTAGATAAATATCTGAAATTGATTTGAGTATTAAAAATAGTAAATAGGCTCCAAAATTACTCAAATCAATTCTAATATATAAATATGTTCATAAAGAAATTATAAATCATAAAAACATATTTTTGGATTTTTGTATGGTTTTTTAGATTCTTTACAAAAAGATTTTGGGGTTTTGCAAGTTTTAAGCCTTTTCTTTTTCCATTTTTAGTGATTTTTGGTCTATAATTAAAATATGAGAAAATATACTAATTTTTTTTTGGAATTTTAGATTCATTTTTATATTTTTTGGTATTTTCTAATTTAAAAAAAGAATATATGTGCTCTTTTCATTTTTTATAGATGATTAAAATGCACAAAAAGCTAATAAAAGTATGGGCTTGAATGTACATGGCATAAGGCATTCCATCCTATTTTTACGAATTTTTAAGAGCAAATTAGATAATTTTAATAAATAGAAGAAATGCAAAAAATTAAATATGCTTGTAGGGGCATATTTGCAACAAAAAAGAAATGACCGCGGCTTACATGCAAATACCCCATAAATATACAACGTATTAAAAATTTTATTGAACTTTTTTATAATTACAAAAACTGTTAGGGCCTTGATGTAATTTCGCTACCATGTGCGGGACGACACGTGAGGTGACGTGGAATGAACCCAAATGCCATTTACAGAAATATAGGGGTCAACATGAAAAAGTTCCACTTTATTTTAAACGTAATATTTTATTTACAGTACTAAATCTTAAATGCACAAAAATGCAGGGTATGAATTGCAATTTACCTTATAAGGGGCATTATCCGACAATCGAACTTCATCTACTTAAATACGTAGTGCCATCCTAGCAGTCGGTACTGCTTCGTCGATTAGTGGTTGGGATTAGATAGTGGGGCACGATTTGACGATTGAGACGTGGCGTGATGCGACGATTGTTGTAGCGTCTGGAGCGGTTAGCGGATCGAACGACAGCGAGAGGGTCTGGAAGAATATGCCAAGAACCCGCCTGGGCGCGAGTTCGATCCACCCTCCTGAGCGTCTTCGCCCGTCTGGAAGGCTCAGGCTAGGGGAAAATGAATCTTGGGCTCCTCCGCACCGGATGCAACCTTCAAAAGGTACGTCAGAGCCCAGTTGAGGACAATCGAGCTCAGGGAAGCAAAAGAGCTTCGGGGTACCTTTCCTCACTACAAAATCGACTCCAGATGGAGTCCTTTGTCTGCCAGCACCTGCAAACAATATCCAACAATGGAATACAAGGGGGTTGGGGCTTTTATTAGGTGGAATGGATGGAGGGTGAAGGGTGGCGGAGGTCTCCAGTGAGGATGACGGAGGTGGAGACCTGATCTCTAGATCTGGGGGTACGAAAATGCCTGAGATATAGGGAAACATAAGATGAAGAAAAGAAGGTGATCACAGGGGTCGGAGACGGTGGATTTAACAGCGAATCATGGCTGGAGCAGGGAGCTCCAGCGATCGAAGATCTAGAACCTATGCTATTCTAATAATCAATATGTTAAACTAAAGACTAGAACAACAAGGCAACACAAAATTCTACCAAAAAATACGCAATAGAAGCTACTCTTATACCTGAGAGAGCACAAGGAGCGGGGCTACCGGTGGCGGACGTGGGTGCACCTCCGTCCTCTTGGAACTCCGCCCGGCCGCAAGAGGACTTCCCCTGTCACGAGAAGACCTCTTAGACAACTGGAGAGGGTTCCTAGACTCGAAATGGTGACAAAAAATTCAATGGAAGTTGGAGGTTTTATTTATAGAACATGTAAAGCACCCTTAATGACCGGTTGATTGCAATGAATCGAAGCTATATACAAGGGATCTTATGATTGAGCTTGAATGTATGATGATCATTGATGATTTTCTCTGAAGGAAGTAAGGTCGATTGATCGATGAATTAACCAAGAAAGATGGATGAAATCACAGGATTTGACATATGTGTCAAGTCAGGAAACTGGAGAGGTAGTTGACATGAGGTCAACTCGCGACCTGACATGATTGGTCCACGTCAGATCGCTACATGGCAAAACTGAAATTTAATTCAAAAATAATCATTTACATATAGGAAATGATTTTATTAATTTTTTTTGTAAAAAAATGTTCATTATTTAGTGTAGTATTTTATTATGATTTTTATTTATTTTTGATATTATTTATTAGTAGTTAATTTTTAAGGGTATAATTATAAGTATATTTGCCTATATTTTGATTTTTTATTTTTATTTTGTATATTTTATTTTATTATTTTATTCAATTATTTATATATATGTATAACTTGTTTTTAGGTACATAGATATATTTTAATTATATTTTTATGACATATTTTGTATACTTAAATAAATAGATGTGTACAATATATAGGTATATTTATAGTTATTTTGTCTATGTATTATATACATTTTATTTATTTAATTTATTTTCTTTTTTAGTATTTAATCTTTGTATTTTTAATATAATATACATGATATGTACAATATTACTAAAATATAAAAGAATAAGGAATATTTTCTCCTTTTTTATATGCATGTATAGATATATGTATTTTGCATGAGAGACATCATGTGGGTTCTGCACACCTATGCCGGAAAGTTCAAATAAGAATAACCAATCCTCGAAATCAAGAAGGTGGAACCTTAAAATAGATAGATCAATCGAAGCGCATGATATCTTCATCAAATCATCACAAAGCATTACATCGTCAATCCGGTGTGTGTGATCAAAAATCCTCAATAATTAATCACACCTATAATCGTGCATCATCAAAAATCCTCAATAAGCTCATATGCACATATTGAAAGTAGATCCACCAATTCAATCTCAGCATCCTCAACACATGCCCGCCTTACTCAAATAATCAATGGAAATAAAAAATCCTCGATGCGGGTGATCTATAAAAGCACATCATTCTCGGGTAATAGATAAGATGATACAGGGGAATACGAGGAGGATGGGAAAGAAGCGAGATGAAGGAACTGGCGAAGATGATTGAGCTCGAGCGAAAAATATCACGACTCAATGCAAAATGAAGAGATATATGTATAAGAGAGGTAGAGGGACTCAAAGATGAAAAATGCATGACTCATACGGACGGGACCGATAACTCAAAGAGATAAGAATGCAAATGGACACCAAGTCACAATCAATACACCAAGCAAACCCCCGATTCACCCACTCAACACAGAGAAGATCGAGATGTGGTCTTTTTATCTTGTCGATATTAGAGTTAGGTGGCCTTAGAAAGTTGTACACACTGGAATTAGGCTTTGGGATTGGGGCTCTAATCCTTAGCGTGTACGTAGAAATAAAATGCTCAGACAATGAGGGGGTTGCTCTCCCCAAGACAAGGGATCCATTACATTTTATTTTTGGTCCAATAGAGTTAGCAGTCCTAATTTTATTTTGGCTATCACTTTTTTTTATTTTTCAATGCACGTGCCTAAACGGGTTCCAATTCCGTTTACATCCTTTGTGAGCAAAAATAGAGGGAGAAGATCGGAAAAGCCATGCAATCTGGAAATCGAATGATGCATGCCAAGTAAGAAGACTTATAGTGCTTCCCAGCTCTCTCCATGCGGGATGGAAGACAGAATTGAAACCTATGTTATATGAGATGCAATCCGAAGAAATCGCCCTAGATACAGGATACTATTAGCGTGAAGAACATTATTTCAAAATTGACTAAGTCTCAAATCGTATCTATAGGTACATGCATATATATTATGGTTTGGGCCTTAATCTGCATCAAACAATCCCAAGCTAGGGCTCATTCACACAAAATAATAAAAATAAAATAAAATAACAAAAGGCGTAAAAGTCATCGAGGCCCCCGAGGGAACAATCCCTCAAGCAATGGACCTCGGGAAGTCGGAATGTCTGTAGAGAGTCCAAATATTACATGCCAGGTGTCTATCTCTCTCTCATGAATATACATAATAATAAAAATGCAAAAATGTTAGACTATTCTACAAAATCCTCCATTTTCTTTGGTGCTCTCTCCTGTCGGCTAGGTCTGAAAGCCGGCTCCGCCTTGCTCGGGTGCATAGGTCCTCCTAAGAAGTCCTCCATCGCGTAGCGGTCCCTCGCATCAAAATCAAAAAAAGGAAATGGTCAGAATAGTCACAGTAATTATCAATAATTGATCAAAATAAACAAATAAATATGGACAAGATCTAAGAATCAAATAAATCATAAATATCCCAAAACGACATTGCTCCCCGGCAATGGTGCCATTTGATAACTCAGAATTGTCATCGGTTGTGCATTCCACACGAGGTGGGAACGCAGTCGCTACAGTGACCGATGAAAATCTCGGTAAATCAATAATTAACCCACAAAATGAATAAAGCAATTAAATCTCAAAATTTGTCGAGTTAAAATTTATTATAACTCTACAAGCAAATGTGCATAGGTGTAAGCACAAGTAGAGGTCAAACACTGGGAGCAAACGATTGGGGGCAAAAATAAACACAAAATTATTCAATTCTTTTCTTGTCCATGTTATTATTTTTGTTAGATTTTTTAATTTTTTTTATTTTTTTAAATTTTTTATATTTTTGGTTATGTAATTTTTTATTTGATTTTTAATTTTCTGATTTTGTATTTTCTTTTTATATTTTTATTTTTTTGTATTTTCTTTTTTTATTTTTAGGGGTTTTTGTTTTCTGGACTCAATAAATATCAAAATATAGCCTATATAATATTTTTGTATTTTTTTAAAACAATTTTATATTTTTTGGTATTTTGTAATTTAGACATGGATTATTTAGGCTCCTTTTTAATTTTTATAAATAGATTAAATGCAAAAAATTCATAGTGGATACGTGCGTGTAAATACAATGCATGAAGCATCTAATCCTATTTTTATAGAATTTTAGGAGCGAGCTAGCTATTTTTAATAAATAGATGAATGTTAGAAAAATACATGTCCTAGTAGGGGCATAAGTGCACATAAAATAAAACACAGGGGCCACAATTCAAATATGCCTTAATAAAAAAACATTTATTTAGTTTTTATGAATCATTTTACAATATACAAAATTGTCAGGGGCTTCTATGCAAAATTACAACCCTCACCTTGGACTGTACGTGAGGCTGGGAAGAACCAAAATGATAATACCAAAACATACAGGAAGTCCTAAGCAAAATTCCACAATATTAAACACTTTACATTTTATTTACAAAACTATATAATAAATATAAAAAAATAACTGGTTGAGATATGAAATTTACCCCAAACATTGGCATGATCAGACGGTTCCTCTTTCTTAACTTGACACGCGTTCATTCCTCATGCGACGTTGACAGTTCACGATATGACTGTAATGATTAGATCTCACGGTTGAGATCTACGGTGAAGGGGTGACTCAATCGGACGGTGCTGGTGTGATCTAGGGCTCCTCCCCATATTGGATGGTTGTTGTTGTAATCCAAGAATAGGGAAGAATAGTGAGGTTCCCATGCTTCGATCGTTGACTCCTCCTCGTCTAAACGGGCTTTGGCGATGGCGAGGAGCTCTACACGTCCGAGGTGGTGTACAACAGCTGCTGGTGTGCACAGGAAGGTCCAGGACCCCATGTATAGGCCTGGCAAGTGACGAATATCGGATTCATCACTCAAAATCTCATTAATTAAGCTCAAATCCCTCAAAATCATCAGCATTTCTTCGTTTTATCTGCGTAATTAGCATTCATGCATGTTTTGATAAGAATTGCATTTTAACATTAATTTCTGCACAAAATAAGAGGCCAAAAATCACAGCCAAAATTGACATGTAAATAGCCTAAATTCCATGATTTTTAACTCATTCATGCTGATTGCAAATGACCCACAACCACCTCCACTGTGTACATATAATTAACAAGAATAAATGAAAAATACAAAAAAATACTAACCTAAATAAGTGGACCAAAAATCCAAACCCTAGTTTCAGGATTTCCGGACTAAAACCCTCATATCTTTCCCATCCAGTGTTTGTTTTGATGATACTCACTTTTGAACTAATGTACATTCAATTTCCTTCAAAATAAGACCAAGTTCAAGTGAATCAGAGCTCATATGTGAAAGTTGGGTTTTGGGCCTCTTTTGTACATTTTGTATTTTATCTGATTATGACCTATTGTTTTATGTACATAATTAACCTATTTTAGTTCATTTCTTTTACATTTGTCTTCTTTGATAAAATTTTTATTAAAATGCACAAAAATCCAAATCCAAACTGAGCTTGAAATCAAAGAAACAAATTGAGTCCAAGTCTTCACTAACTTTATACAAAATAGGTCGTTTTCATGTTTTAATTTATTTCTTATTTTTCTTAATGAATAAAAATAAAAAAATAGATTAATATATAAATATTTATTTCTGATGATATCATATTTTTTTCGAGTTTTTACCTGGTTTTAAAATGATAAATAAATAATAAAACTCAAAAATCAAGGTATTCTATGTACATGGGATACCCCAAAAATATCACTTTGTGTAATTGATCGATTTTGATTTTAATATCTTCATAAAAGTTGTAGATCTCATCGAGACGAGCAATTTTTGTGAAGAAACTTTTTCAATCCGAGGCCATTTGCTATTTATTTTAGATTTTACAAAGTTTATATTTCGAATTTTTTTGGTGCTGACACATGGTAGCTGCTGGAGCCGCCACGTGTCAGCCATTTTTTGAATTATTATTAATTCATTTTTATAAAAAAAATAATAAAAAAAATAAAAAGGCCCGCACGTGCGAGGCACGTGCCGCCCAGGCACACGCCAAGCACATGCGTCGCCCTCTCCCCTTTGGGTGCCACGCATCCCCACGTGGGTCGTCCGATCTCGGCCGATCGGACGGCCCGTGGCCAACGTCTCCATCACAACCACTTTCCCCTTTCGGGTAAGCACCGCCCGTGAATCCCTGAAATCTCTGTCGGTTGCCTTCATCATCGAACCTTCTCCAAATCAGATCTTCCAAATCAAACTCCCAATCAAATCCTCGTCCGAATCGCCGCATCTCCATCACAAATCCCCTTCCACGATAAGATCCCGTCCTCCCTCGCAAATCCCAATCGAATCACCGACAGTTTCATTCCTCCTCCAGCCTCCCACTCCTCTGTTATAAAGCCAATGTCACAGCCGTCGAGTCGATCATCCACCGATAGCTCAGGCAGAGCCGGGGGTGACAGCACCAGGGCTCGCCGTCGACAAGATCCGAGGTCAACCAGCCTCGTTGCAGGTCCATGGCGCACCCACTCACTGTTGTTGTGTTGCTCTACCTTGACGTCGAGCCACCGCCAACGATCTTCCCCGCTGCACCTCTCATCTCCCCGACCATCGTCATTTCCAGCCTGATCATCCATCTTCGAAACCCATCTCCAAATATCTACCATCGAACACACGTCACTTCATCTTGCTTCGGCTCGCAACTGCCATTGAGTAGGATTCTTCTCCGGCCAATTTCATCATCGTCAACATCCCGTCGCCAGCAAGCCCAGCAATCAACTCCACCAGCATCTCCAGGTGATTCGATTGTCGATACCCTAATTGCAGAAGTTTCGCTAGTGCCAGAGCCACGTCTCCACCGGTCGGGCTCCCTCCGCTTCTTCTCCGACGACCCTTGGCCGTGTGTTGGCCACACTAGCTGCCCAATCACAAAGGGCCCTAGGATCCTGACCGTCCGTATCACAATATTCACCACCATTGGATCCGAGCGCCATCAATGTCCCTGATTCACTCCAGGGATAACTCCAGACCAGCGACCACGCCAGGAGCCTCGGCCATCCCGAAGCATAGGTTCCTGCCATGTGGAGGCCCGTACCAGTCCTCCACCCGAGCCGGCCTCAGTGCCCCAAGTCACGTTCTCCAGACGTGGCCATGGGGTAATTTACAGCGCACCCTCGGAGGTTCTATTTATTCGCATCTAGCCCCCACCGACTGGGTCATGTGCATGGCATGTGACCTGGTGGCAATTTTGCAAGGCACCCCATGATATCATTAATTACAGAAAGGTCCCCCACTGCATTTTTATATATTTATTCTTTTTTTTGTAATTGCACTTTCATCCCTGTGTTCCCTTATTATTCTAGTCCTCTACATTCCATTATTTTATTTATCAACAATAACATTTTATTCTGCATTTTATTCTCTACATTTTGACACATTGTAGACTTTTTTGTGATCAATGGTTAATTATAAAATAAATGTTTTGTGGAAAATTGAATAATTTACCCATTTCTTGCTCTGAAATTTATATTTGATTAAATGTTGCTCTAAAAATACTAGAAAAATCACATATTGTAGAATTGATTGGGCTTGACATTGTGCCCAAAAAGAATCGCATTTGCATACATAGTTTATCCTATAAAAATCATTTTGCATATTTCAATGTTTGATTTTTAATAGGTATTGAATCTTGTATTTTCGAGGATTAGGATTTTTCTGAGGTCCATTACCTAGTGATAGATCTTAGATAATTTTATTCCTTAAATAATTAGGTTGAATATTTATTATAATTAAATATTGAAATTCACTTTGTTTGCATTTAAAACTTCATAAAAAAATCATTTTGCATCTAAAAATTCCAAAAAAATATAATGCATACATTTCATACTAATTTGCATCTTGGCCAAGTTTCATGTTTTTCGGACATCGTTTGAGCATAATTTGTATTTTAGTCCCTAAAATAGGCCAAAATTATATTTTGCTTCCTTTATTGCATAAAAAATTACAAAAAAAGACCGCCTCCAAAACCGCACATGAACATTGATATAAATAATCTAGGATGTTCCTTTACCTCCTTGTGTTCGACCTTGGGACTTGCCTAAGTAAAATAAACATAAAACCACGTGATTAAAAATTGAATAAATAATTATGGTTATTTTGTTGAACGATTCTGATTGCCGCCTACAACGAAACGACAAATCATTTTTTTACGCACGATCTAACAAATAAATACACATTTACATCATTTAATAAGCGCAATCTCGGACCCGTTAGATGGCGTTGTTGTCGTGGAGGCAAATAGCTTAGTTTTGTGCTTTGTAAATTTTCGTTCGATTTTCCGCATTTGGGTAGTCTGACCCCCGAATTATTCATTGTAAATTTCATTTTTTGTATTTATTTTATTTTATTTTTCAACATTTATTTCTCTTATTTTATTTTTGATTTATTTATGAGTCATTCTCTTACATTTTCTCTCTTATTTTTCTTGCGAGGAACCCGGCGTAGGTGGATTTGTTTTTCAGGAACCGACGCATCTTCACTGACTTCTGAAAAGGCCGCAATTAATTTAAGATCGAGTCGAGTCGTGAGAGAGCGTAGAGTCTAGGATTTATTTTTCTGTAATTAATTTCTTATTTCTAGCGATGTCCGTTTGCACTCTCGCGTGTGTAAAAGACCTCTAACTTTCTTCTGTGGTGTGTCGTGGCTTGTTTTACTCTCCGGTGAGGGTGGGGCCCAACTTGAGTGGCAATTAGGATAGACCTGCACATACGGCTCTCAGAGTATTTTAATTTTTGATTGTTCCCATAGGACCTAAGGCTACACTTCACAATAATTGAGACGCACATAGATTGTTTAATTTAGCCAAATTTAACTCAATTCTTCCCCGCTAATAGAACTTTCTGCTAGGTGTTGTTTTTCACCGGCCTGTATTCATCTACATTAATTTTTCAATTTCTGTATTGCATCCCACATGGAGATTGCAGGGATTTACTGTAAGTCTTCTAACTGAACTTCCCGAACTTCTCCCTCTTGTTTTGCTCATAGATCATTGTTTTCACGTGCATCGGCTTTTCCCAAACTTCTCCCTCTTGTTTTGTTACATAATTATAAAGGAAATTGTACTGGACGGTAGACGTGCATTTATGCTCAATTAATTCTTCAGTGATCACCAAATTAAAATTGGGACTGCTAAATCTAGCCGACTTTAAATAACTCATAAAATCCTGATTTTTTACGGGAGAGCAACCCCAACCTTGGATGTTTTTATTTTTCAGAGTGAGCGAGAAACGACACTTAAGGCTAGAGCCAAAACCCGGATTTTCATATTGACTACTGATTCTACCAAAAATGATTAGCTACTTCTCAGTGAGGATCTACGGGTAGCCGGTAAACGGTCTGAATTTCCTTAGCAGAGTGGGTGGTTTAGAGGACACTGCGTAAGGCTCCGTCCTCAAGTAACGGATAGCCGTTCTACGGTCCGTACTTACTCCCATACTAGCTGAAAGTAGGTGCAACTAGTCATAAGAATACTGGCCAGTCATTACGAAAGTTTCCGACACCTAACAGCTCGCTAAATTCTTTCCAAGATTGTCTTATCACCAATTAAATTGAAAAGATAATAGCCGAACTCTTACGGCTTCATTGTGTGAGTTGTTGAACCCGGGGTTTGATTTGAGTTTGCATTGGTGTGTGTGAATCGATATCGAAGATCAAAAGCCGCACATTTGATAACATTTCTTTTGACTATCCCGTGTAATCATCTCTCTCCTTTCTTGATTTAAACCTCATCATGGAACTTTTGCCCAAAAACTCTCCAGATCCAGATCATAAAAATCAATTCATCTCGAACAAACCCGATCCGTCATTTATTTTAGCTCTTTCAAAAATGATTGAACATTTATCCGAGAATCCATCAGAGCTATACTATGGAAATGAATTTGTATCGGTTAGACGCAAAACACCTCCAACTTCCACAAGAGACTCTCAACCACCAATAGATCCAAGATCCTTTACAAATCCGATCTGCTTCATGAATGACAACCCTTTGTATTTAGATCAGACAAACCAACATCCTACTGAGGTCTCCACTTCTTCATATATCAATCCAATCTACTCCGATCATACAATTCATCCTACTTATTCGGTAAATGTCAATCCATCATTCATGGAAGATTATAACCACATGATCGAACTCAACACTTCTTCATATCTTCCATCATTCTAACCCTTGAACACTAATGAACAACCATTATCTTGGATTGACCATGACAACCCCCTCTTCAGACATGATACTCATACAGAGGATTGGACTGACCACATAGAAACACATAAACCTTGTATGCTGACTCAACAGTATCAAGGTCTGACCAACCATGATCAAACGATTAAATTCTACTCAGACCAACTCTACATGCCTGGATCACATGAGCTACATGCTTCCATAGTTTTTGGAGAGAAATTTGCAGGAAATAACGGTCATATTTTTGATATTTGAAAAGACTCTTCTAATAGGACATACAGGAAAATGGAAGAGGAAATTATTGAATCTCAAATACAAAAACTCACCCCAACTGCTCCCATGATGGGTCATGAAAAGATTTTGGAGGATAATATGTCGAGGATAAATAAGAAATTCAATTTAATGGAGGATAGATTCAGAAAGTTTGCCAGTCGATTAATTTCAATCTCTGGTGGCTCGGACATAAAAATGAATGAGTAAAAGATTGGATCTAATGTTGAAAATTTTGAGGATATTCAGGAACCTAGGGACGATTCTGACAGCAACACTTCTGCATATTATTCCCCTAGAAATGACTATGCATGTGACTCTTACTCTAAACATCAGAACCCCTGCTCATCTGAGGAACACACCACATCACCACCCCAAACAGAAAATACCAGAAAATTGGGAATATTCAAAAACACCAAAAAAATGAAAATCTAGAAAATGTCATAAAAATTGAAACTGAAGAAGATTTGAAGAATTTGGATCCTGCTTTATGGGAAGCACTGGAGAAACGATTGATTTTTTAACTTCCCTTTATAAAGGCCATTGAACACTTCACTGACCTTAAAGGATTTGTAATGGACAAATTAATGTTGAAAAAGTAGGGCATGATTAGAACAAAGACTGAAAGATATATCTTGTCAATGGCCTCTTCCTTGGTGTTGAGGAGAAAAACCAAAAGTCGCATAGTGAAGCGGTTGCCCAGATTTGACTGTGAAATCTAAGACACAATTTTCACCCATGCTCGGATTGATGACGATTCACCGATCAATATCCTCCCGACCTCTGTATTTCACGAACTCAAACTCGGACCGATCAAGAATATACGAGAGATTGTTCAATTGGTGGACCGATCGATAAAGCAGCCGAGAGGAATCATTTCTATCATCATGACATTCCAAGGTGCTCCGCTCAAAGTGGAATTCACGATTATTGATATTGAGAATCAAGGAGAATTCACCCAGTCTCCAATTATTCTCGGAAAGCCATTCTTAGCATTGGCTAAGGCAATTATTGATTGTGAGACTTGGGAAATCAATTTTACAGCAATGGAAGCACTTCGATCTGACCCGATCTTTGAGTAACCATGATTTTCTGAGATAACCCACGATGTCCCCGTCAACCGTAATCATGAAGCGGTAAAAGAGCCCTACCCCACTACGACACCTGAGATAGCAGTTGTTGATGAGACTATTGGTTTAGAGAATCTCCCCCTAATCCATTCCCATCTGCTCACACCATGGAGAATCAAGTATATGAATCATATGATCCAGAGACTTATGCATGGGCACACCCTGGGTCAACCTATTCTCACTAAATGGATCACATCAACTTGACACAGGAATGCTCCAATGTCAACTCAATTAAGAACGAACATGCATATACTCTTCCCAGTATTTCAATTCCTGCGGATCTCAAAATAGACGAATGTTTCTTATACGATCTTGAGACATATGCATGGTCGCACCCTGGAGCATCCTTCTATGAATACCTTGACCAGATCATCCCAAATCAAGAGTGCACCAGCATTAAGAAGGCTAAAAACAAACACGTAGGACGAACACCGACCAAGGAGAAGAATTTCAATGGTTATTCTTCTGGATACTCAAGTGGACTGACACCTTCACGAAACAAGGAAAAGAAAGTCACCATTGACCTTCTGGAAGAGGATACATCTGATGATCCCTCCTCAGGTCCGGAAAAGGTAATCTAAAAGAGTGAAGTCTATTCATCAACTCTCAAACCATATCTTCGCAAGGATCCAAATTTCGACTCCCGTTGGACGACTCCCATTCCTAACTATTATTCATCAAAAGCTGATGCTCCTACTCTCTTCAAATACACTGTAATTATCTCTTATGAGTTGACTGAGATTGGTGCTTCAGAGTAATCATCTGAGAACAGATCGCTTGATCCCAAGAAGGAACGTATTCTGAGGAAACAACTGATGAAACAAAAAGACAAGAATATTTGGAGTATATCCACTTTGAAATACTATTCCTCTGAGGATAACTCGGTTGATGGCTACCTTTCATACGACTCAAATGCTTCATCTACGATCCATCATGATTTTTCTGAGGATAACTCTGATAATAGTTGGGAATCATATACTTCATCTCCTTCTCGTCATTACGATCTCCCACTGCAGGCTCACAAAAAGATCGGTCGAAAATCGCCTTAATCATCAGCTACCCACCCTCCCTCCCAACCACCTCGGTCTCCTTGTACATTTTCTTCCTCTACTTATTCCAAGGCCTAAGTATGGGGGGGCGATGCCATTTGTATATAAAATCCTTTCCAATCTCACGATCACTCCATTTCCACACTTCTTCTATACTTAGGCTGACCAGAGCCTAAGTATAGGGGGAATCGATGCTCATCTATATATACTCTCCTCATTCACATACCCCGACCGCCTCATTCTTTCACTCTTCTTCTATACTTAGACTGTTCACAATCTAAGTATAAGGGGGTAGACTTGTATATCTTGTTCTTTTTCTTTTCCTTTTTTATTCACTTACGCTTAGCCTGAGCTGTGTCTTCTTTACGCTTCTTGTGCTCTGAGGACACAACACTCGCGAAGTATAAGGGGGTCTGTATATATACTTCGTATATTTTTTACTCATATCTCATACTTTCACGCAAGTCTATATGTATTTAGGGGGTGGGTAACTAAATTGAAAAAAAAACAAAAAAATGTTTTGTTACTAACACTAACTGTATCTAACCCAAAACACTTGAAAAAAAAGGCTTCTTATTCATTTTAGCATTAAAAAAACCAAATAAATCCCTTGCATAAAACATAAAAATTCAAAAATTACAAAACAATGTGTCTGCATTTCACACACATGTACTTCATCCAGCACTTCATACATTTGCATATGTGAAAAGTCTTTGGGTTCTGAATCGAGTTACGAGCAGAAACTGAGAATGGTCTGGACTTGACCTTAATCCACCTAATTTTCGGAGGAACTTCACCGAGAAATTTGATTTTAGAAACTTCAGGTCTTTGACTTAATTCTTTGAGTTCCACATGACAACGTGCAACGTTTGACTCTTAGTGTCTAACCTGGTCTCTTCATTTTGGGTACAACTCTAGAATAGGGAATTAATTTGTACTCTCGCACTATGCACTTAGCTCAACTCAGACGGGATGTTGGAAGACTGTGTGAGTTTCTTTTCTAGTAGCGTGGAAATCTAAAGATCGGAGTACGGGTTGAAATAAAGATTCGAAAAAGGGATGGACGGATGGGCATAATTTTTTCTAAGACCCCAAAAAATGTACGAAAACAAAAAGATTCCATATCCGTAGGGGCACAACAATATCCAAGCAGAACCACCAAAAATTCCAAATACAAAGAAGCATTCTACCAAATAAATATCCGACCAAAAAGGTCCAAGCTTCAAGAAAACCTACAGATCTTGGTGGAGACTCGGCTACACTGTCCAGCTTCACAAGGAGAGGTGACTACACTGGCTACCCTCCAGTTCTTTTCTTTTTCTTCTAACTTCTCCACCCAATTCGATTGTGAACACAGTGCGACAGACCTTACAAGGAAATACCTGACTCCCCGAGGACGACTTACTGGAGAGGAGGTTTGCATGGTAATCCGGCATTCTGGATGGGAATAGCTAAAACCTTTCACACACATGAGTGAATTGTTCAATGTTCATAGGGTATACTTTGGGAAGAGGATTGATATAAGATGATTTCTGAGCCGAAACTGTGACAATGATGTGTAGAACTTGAAGGCTGTTGATTTTGAAATTTTAAGTCTTATAGAAGTTCCGCCAAACTGATAATCCAAAGATTGAGTCTAGTTTCATTTTCACCTTCAGCTCATAGTCTTGGAATGAAACCTAATCTCATTTCACCTCATGGCATTTCTTTTTGATCCTCAGGGACGAGCATGGTTTAAGTATAGGGGGATGATGGATCTCAGATTCATCAGTCAAAATCTCATTAATTAAGCTCAAAACCCTCAAAATCATTATCATTTCTTCATTTATTCTGCATAATTATCATTCATGCATGTTTTGATAAGAATTGCATTTTAGCACTAATTTCTTCACAAAATAAGAGGCCAAAAATCACAGCCAAAATTGACCTGTAAATAGACTAACTTCCCTGATTTTTAACTCATTCATACTGACTCCGAATGACCCACAGCCACCTCCAGTGTGTACATATCACTAACAAGAATATGAAATATACAAAAAAAAATACTAACCTAAATAAGTGGATCAAAAACCCAAACCCTAGTTTCAGGATTTCCGGACTAGAACCCTCATATCTTCCCCATTTAGTGTCCATTTTGATGCTACTCACTTTTAAACTAATGTACATTCAATTACCTTCAAAACAAGACCAAATTCAAGTGAATCGGAGCTCATATGTGAAATTTGGGGTTTGGGCCTCTTTTGTAAATTTTGTATTTTAGCTGATTTTGACATATTATTTTATGTACATAATCAGACTATTTTAGTTCATTTCTTTTGCATTTGTCTTGTTTGATAAAAGTTTTATTAAAATGCACAAAAATCCAAATCCAAACTGAGCTTGAAATCAAAGAAACAAATTGAGTCCAAGTCTTCACTAACTGTCTATATAAAATTGGTCGTTTTCATTTTTTATTTTATTTATTCTTTTTCCTAATTAATAAAAATCCAAAAAAATTATATTAATGTGTAAATATTTATTTTCGATGTTACCATATTTTTTCTGGATTTTTATCTAGTTTTAAAATGACAAAAAATTATAAAACTCAAAAATCAAGGTATTCTATGCAGATGGGATACCCCAAAAATATCACTTTGTGCAATTGATCTATTTTGGCTTTGATGTCTTCATAAAAGTTGTAGATCTCATCGAGATGAGCAATTTTTGTGAAAAAACTTTTTCGATCCGTGGCCATTTTCTATTTATTTTAGATTTTACAAAGTTTTTATTTTCAGATTATTTTGTGCTGACACGTGGCAGCTCCTGGAGCCATCACGTGTCAGCCATTTTTCGAATTATTATTAATTCATTTTTATAAAATAAAAATAAAAATAAAAATAAAAAGGCATGCATGTGCACGGCACATGCCACCCAGGCACGCGCCAAGCACGTGCGTGGCCCTCTCCCCTTTGAGCGACACGCGTCCCCACGTGGGCCATCCGATCTCGGCCAATTGGACGGCCCGTGGCCATCGTCTCCATCACAACCACTTTGCCCTTTCGGTTGAACGCTGCCCCTGGATCCCCGAAATCTCTGTCGGCCGCCTTCATCGTCGAACCTCCTCCAAATCAGATCTTCCAAATCAAACTCTCAATCAAATCCTTGTCCGAATCACCGCATCTCCATCACAAATCCCCTTCCATGATCAGATCCCGTCCTCCCTCACAAATCTCAATCGAATCGCCGATGATTTCATTCCACCTCCGTCCACCCACTCCTCTGCTATAAAGCCAACGCCACGACCGTCGAGTCGATCATCCGCCGATAGCTTAGGCAGAGCCTGGTGGTGACATCACCAGAGCTCGTCGTCGACGAGATCCGAGGTCGTCCAACCTCTTTGCAGGTCCACGGCGCACCCACCCACCATTGTTGCGCTGGTCCGCCTCGACGTCGAGCCACCGCCAATGATCTTCCCCGCTGCACCTCTCATCTCCCCGACCATCGTCATCTCCAGCCCGATCATCCATCTTTGAAACCCATCTCCAAATCTCTACCATCAAACGCTTGTCACTTCATCTTGCTTCGCCTCGCAACTGCCTTCAAGTGGGATTCTTCTCCGGCTGATTTCATCGTCGTCAACACCTCATCGCCAGCAAGACCATCAATCAACTCCACCGGCATCTCCAGGCGATTCGATTGTCAACACCCTATCCGCAGAAGCTTCGCTAGCGCCAGAGCCACGTCCCCAGTGGTCGGGCTCCCTCCGCTTCTTCTCCAATGACCCTTGGCCGTGTGTCGGCCACATACAGCCTCCCGATCAAAAAGGGACCTAAGATCATGACCGTCCATATCACAATATTCACCGCCATCGGATCCAAGCGCCATCAACGTCCCTAATTCACTCCAGGGCTATCTCCGGATCAGCGACCACGCCAGGATCCTCGGTCGTCCCGAAGCATAGGTGCCTGCCACGTGGAGGCCCATACCAGTCCTCCACCCGAGCCGGCCTCAGCGCCTTGGGTCACCTGCTCCGCACGTGACCGTGGGGTAATTTACAGCGCACCCCTGGACCGACAAGGTCACGTGCTTGGCACACAACCTGATGTTAATTTTGCAAGGTGCCTTCCAAGATATCGGTAATTACAGAAAGGTCCCCCAACTGTATTTTTATATATTTATTCTATTTATTGTAATTGCATTATTCTAGACCTCTACATTCCATTATTTTATTTATCAACAATAGCATTTTGTTCCACATTTAAATCTCTACATTTTGACACATTGTAGACTTTTTTCTGATCAATGGTTAATTATTAATTAATTATTTTATGGAAAATTGCATAGTTTGCCCATTTCTTGCTCTGAAATTTATATTTGATTAACCGTTGCTCTAAAAAATCCCGAAAACTCACATATTGTAGAATTAATTGTGCTTACATTGTGCCCAAAAATAATCGATTTGCATACATAGTTTGTCCTGTAAAAATCATTTTGCATATTTCAATGTTTGATTTTTAATAGGTATTGAATCTTGTATTTTTGAAGTTTATGATTTTTCTGAGGTCCATTACCTAGTGATAGATCTTAGAAAATTTTATTCCTTGAAAATAATTAGGTTGAATATTTATTATAATTAAATATTGAAACTCACTTTGTGTACATTTAAAAATTCATAAAAAAATTCATTTTGCATCTAAAAATTCCAAAAAAAATTACAGTGCATACATTTCATCCTAATTTGCATATTGGCCAAGTTTCATAATTTTTGGACATCATTTGAGTGTAATTTGTATTTTAGTACCTAAAATAGGCCAAAATTTCATTTTGTATCCTTTATTGCATAAAAAATTATAAATAAAAAACCACCTCGAAAACCGCACACGAACTTTGATAGACATAATTCTAGGTTGTTCCTTTGCCTTCTTGTGTTCGACCTTGGAACTTTCCCAAGTAAAATAAGCATAAAACCATGCAATTAAAAATTGAATAAATAATTGTGGTTATTTTCTTGATCGATTCCGATTTCCACCTACAATGGAACGACAAATCATTTTTTTACGCACGATCAAACAAATAAATACACATTTACATCATTTAACAAGCGCAATCTCGGACCTGTCAGTGAGCTCGAAGAAGAAAGGGGTCATGGGAACCTTGAATACGAGACGACTTGAGCCCAGGAGGGCTCCTTTGAGTGTGTGACCTGCACAAAGGGAGCGAGTGGCTTGAGGGGTTTCTTCTCGACCAACAATGAACCTGTGAGCATAAAGGATGAGGTGGGCGACGAGGTCTCTAGTGAGGTGGCGGAGCGAAACCTCGATTCACATAACCAAGAAGGTTCTGATTGGTCAAAGGTGGCTGGGAGGTGGAGAACATGATGGGTAAGGAAATGGAAGTGAAATTGAGCTCGGAGAACAAGGGAAGCACAGTGGAATCATTCGCCGGAGCGGAGCTCCAGTGAACAACAAATTAACCTTATTAATGTAACTAACTACGCTAATGACTAAACTAAATGCATAAATAAAATGTTCGAATGAAAACCTAACTAAAAATGGTAAAATGCACTACTCGTACCTGGTTGGATGCCAGGGAGCAGAGGTCACCGACGACGGCGGCCTTGGGCGCACCTCCTCCTCCACGAGCTCTCATCTATCTCAGGGGACCTCCATCTGTCCCCTTGATGCACACTAGGCTGAAATGGTGGAACTCTAGGTGTTGAAGATGGACAAAAAAGCATGGAAGTGGAAGGTGGAGTTATTTATGAACATAATGGGGAGCCCTTATTGACAGGCCATAATCAATGAATCTATCATATTTACAAAGGATACAAGGCTTGGGCGTGTGTCATGGACTATTGGGGAACATTTCTTGTAAAGGAAGCGAGCGCGATAAATGGATGGAACGCCAGGGAAAATGGGAGAAAATGAGGTTTTTGATAGATTTAACAGGCTACAGAGTGAGTTGTTTATAAAAGAAATCAAGTTATGTATAATGGATACAAGGGTTGGGTGTGTATGAGGGTTGTTTTGGGAGTAATTTTCGTGAAGGGATCGATTTTATTGGAGCGATGCATCGACCGGGAAAAATGGGATAAAATGCATGCTTTGACAGATTTGACGAGCTGCAGAAGCTGGAGGGTGAGTTGACCTGAGGTCAACAAAGGAAGCCCTGCCATTGGTCCATGTAGTTTCACTATAGGACAAAACAACAAGGATATTAAAGAATAATTATTTAAAAATAATAAATGATTTTATTAGTTTTTGGGTGTAAAATAAAAAAAATGTTTATTATTTTATGTAGTATTTTATTATGATTTTTATTTATTTTTTTGATGTACTTTATTACAAGTTAATTATTAATGGTGTATTTACAGGTATATTTACCTATATTTTGTATAATTTATTTTTATTTTATATATTTCAATTTTTATTTTATTTCATTATTTTATATATTTATAACATATTTTTAGGTACATAAATATATTTTTATTTTATTTTTATGATGTTATTTATATACTTAAATAAATAGGTATATATAATTTGCAGGTATACTTATAGGTATTTTACCTATATTTTATATATTTTTTATTTATTTAATGTATTTTATTGGGTTTTATTTTGTATTTAAATTTTGAATGGGATATAGATAATATTTACAATTTAATAAAAATATAAATGAATAAAGAATAAAAGAATGAATTCCCCTTATATTTATATACAAGTAATACATATGTATTTTGCCTATGTAATTACATAGACTTATTTTATTTTTCATTTTCTTTTTGGTTTTATTTTAATTTTAATATGTACATATATTAGGTATAATATTTAAAAAATATAAAAATATAAATTTGTAAAAATAATGAATAATGAATATAATGATTATTTTAATCGGGCCTATGTACAATATGGGCCAAAAACCTAACTTTCACAGATAAACTTCAAAAAATATGAAACCACCTCCATTAAATAGCTCTTGAAAAGTTATAAACAATTAAATGTGAGTTTGATAGATTTTGAGTTTTATTTGCATGATATGGGTCTACGAAGTTGAGATTTTGGCTTTTTAATTTATGTATAAAATGTACACAGTATATTATTTTTGTACAAACTCAATTTTATATTTTTTATTTACATTATTAACTACATCTTTTATGTAGAAAATATTTTTATTTGATGAATAAATAATTAGATACAAAATAGGTGTAAAAATACATAATTAATGAAATGAATAGATGTAATTTTTATTGTATTATTGGCCCTTATCTCCCCCTACTTTATTCTTTGTCGACCAAGCCAATTCTTTACTTGGTCTCGGGGTTAGGGTCATAAAATATCTTCCTATTTTATTCCTTTTTCTTTTCTTCTCTTTATTCTATAGTTTTGGCATTAAAAATAGTACATTATATATAATAATAAAATAAATAATGACTGTTTATTTACAAAAATTGAGCTTATCTTCATGCTTTTGCTAGGGCTTTAAGGCCAAAATGATAGAATAAAGAATGATCAATGGAGATTCATCACTGATGCAATAGAAAAATCAAAAAAATGCAAAAAGGAAAAGTGTGTTATCTTTTCCTGGAGTTATGGACATTATCAAAAACTTGACTGTTGAGATTCCACAGATGAAGGCCATGGAATTCATGTCAGCTGTAAAGAAAGGGTTCAAAGAGGCATGTACAAGCAAGCATCGATCAACATGTAATAATAGATGCCGACATGTTGAGAAGCACGTTCTCACCATGGCCACAGTTGCAGCCAACAGCAATCTCCCACAAAAGAAGCAAGACAATGAGTGTCTCTAATAAATTGCGAGATTTTTGATCAAGTCTTTAAGTGAACCCTGCTTGATAGCGGTTCTTTCATCAACCTCTTGCCCTCGTCATTACTACAAGAATTTGGGCTAGGTCCTCTAAAGCAAACATGTATGATCGTTCGGTTCGCTGATCAATCCATCAAGCGACCTCGAGGTCTTTTGAATGATGTTGTTGTGAAGGTGTGGGACATGCAGTTTTCAGTTGATTTTGTAGTCCTTGATATGGACTCACCGGCACCCTTACTCCAGACTCCTATTATCCTAGGCCAGCCATTCCTGTGCACTTCAGAAGCCATGGTTGACTCTAGATCTAGAATGATTACCTTCAGCTCGGGCAACAATATAATTACCATAAACATGATCAAGGAGCCCAAAGTTGTAACTGACAAGGGACATACAACGATGTATGAAGAAGACCGTGACTTCATTATAGAAATTAGTGATATACAACTCTCCTTGAACTATCCATGGACATAGGAAATACTCTATCTCAAGGAGGACCTAAAAAGCACAGTCAACGCAAGCTCTGAGGACTTCTGGGAGATAGAGTCCAACTTGCTGATGCATCTTTTTGGCTCCAATGATTCACTCCAGCCCGAACATAGTGATCCCATCATAGATCTGTTCAACACATTATCAGAATCTCAACAGAACACTGAGGCTGGAACTCTGCAAAATTCAAGCAGCACATCTTCCCTCTAGTATTTCCTAGAAGTGACCGATAAGTTGGCCAGATCAGAACTGGAGCTCAAGCCACTTCCTGTAGGCCTAAAGTATGCTTTCCATGTAGGTGCAGACAATATGTATCCGATCATCATCAGCAACATGCTGACTCTGGAGCAAGAATCTCGGCTTCTCGAGGTTCTAGAGAAAAATCACAAGGCATTGGTTGGCATGTCTCTAATCTCTGCGGGATAAATCCTGCATTGTGCTCACATCACATCTACTTGGAAGAAGATGCCAAGCCGTCCCGCGAGTTTCAAAGAATACTGAATCTGAATCTGAGGGACGTCGCCATAAAGGAAATAACGAAATGGTGTGACACAAGCTTCATTTATCCCATCTCAGACTCAAAATGGGTAAGCCCACTGCACGTCGTTCCGAAAAAGTCTGGGCTTACTTTTGTTACAAATGATAGAGGAGAGGATATATCTAATCGGGTACCAACATCCTTGCGTGTATGTGTTGACTACCGCTGGCTTAATGCATCAACGAAGAAGGACCACTTTCCCTTGCCTTTCAATGATCAAGTTTTGGAAAGACTAGCTGGCAAGGAGTTCTTCTGCTTTCTAGATGGGTACTGCGGGTACAACCAAGTGGAAATAGCTCAAAAGACCAAGATAAGGTAACCTTCACTTGCCCGTTCAGCACCTATACTTTCAGGAGAATTTTCTTTGGATTGTGCAACAAACCTGCGACATTCCAGAGATGAATGCTTGCAGTTTTTGCCGAGATAGTAGGTAGTTTTGTCGAGGTGTTTATGTAGGACTTCTCCGTCTATGGTGACAACTTTGATTTTTATTTTCAGCACCTGGACAGAGTACTTCACAAGTGTCGTGAAGTTAATTTTGTATTGTCATGGGAAAAGAGCCACTTCATGGTCACAGAAGGGATTGTGTTGGGTCACCTCGTTTCCAAATATGGCATGAATGTAGACCTGACAAAGGTGGATGTGATTGCCAATCTTCAGCCACCTCAGATAGTGAAGAATGTGAGGCCATTCTCGGGGCATGTGGGATTCTACAGAGGTTCATCCGTGATTTCAGCCGCATTACCCGACCTCCCATAGAATTAGTATGCAAGGAGACCGAGTTTGATGTTGATCAACAGGTTCTCCTTTCATTCAATAAACTAAAGGAGTTAATCACTCAAGCTCCAGTCCTGCAGCCACTGAATTGGTCTCTCTCATTTAAGATCATGACGGATGCATCAGACTTTACAGTTGGGGCTGTGTTAGGATAGAGGAAAGATAAGACGCCCTAAGACATTCATTATGCCAACAAGACATTAGATGAAGCCTAGATAAATTACACTGTGACAAAAAAAGAATTGTTGGTTGTGGTATTCAGCCTTGAGAAGTTTAGATCCTATTTGCTTGGATCAAAAGTCATCATCTTCACCGACCACTCTGCTATCCGATACTTACAGCAGAAGAAGGATGACAAACCAAAACTAATCAGATAGATCCTTTTCCTCTTGGAATTTAATTTTGAGATAGAAGACAAGCCTGGAATCTAGAATGTGGTAGCAGATCATCTCTCCAGAATTGAGCAGCAAGAGCCTCCGCTGAGCAGTACACCTATCACGGACACCTTTCTTGAGGAAACAATTGTGGTCGTGGATTCCCTCCCTTGGTATGCTAATATTGTGAACTACCTCGTATCCGGTGTGGTCCTACAGGATTAGATGAAAATCAGGAAGGACAAGTTCTTGTAGACGATTCATTTTTACCAATGCGAAAACCCACTATCAGGGAAGGAGCAGATTGCATTTGGCGGAGGTGTATTCCTCAGGAGGAGCGTCATAGTGTCCTTGACCATTGTCACTCGTTCAAATCTGGTGAACGTCACTCTGGAGATAGAACGACAGTGAAAGTACTTCAATGTGGACAATAGTGCCCACACTATTAAAGGATGTAACAGCCTTTGTCAAATAATATAATGATAATCAGAGATTGAAAGGCACCCTCACAGCAAAAGGTTCAATGACCCTAAAGATCATTCAGACATCAAACATATTCGATGCTTGGTGCATCTATTTCATGGGACCTTTCCCCAATAGTCAGGGATATGAGCACATCCTTCTTGCCATTGATTATGTGAGTCGTTGGGTTGAAGCTGTCCCCGCTTGAGCTGCAGACAGAGCTGTACAGTTTGTCGATTTCTTAAAGAGAACATCATCTCATGGTTAGGATTCCGAATATACTGATATAAGATGGGGGTAGTCACTTCATAAACAGAGAGGTCAAGAAGCTAACGAAGAAGTACGCCATCTAGCATCGTGTCGCATCTCTTTACCATCCTCAGACCAATGGCATGAAAGAGTTATCGAATAGAGAAATCAAGACGATCCTCCAGAAGCTTGTGAAGCTGGAAAGAAAGAATTGGTCCCAACTCTTGGACTCCATCCTATGGGCATACAGAACCTCTTACAAGTCTCGCTTGGGCACGTCGCCCTACCATCTTGTAAGTGGGAAACCATGTCACCTGCACGTGGAATTAATTACAAAATCATTATGGGATATCAGCATTTGCAATTTGGACTCACAACGATGTGGTCAGAAAAGAAAAGATGATCTGAACAGGCTCCTGGAATTTTGAGACTATGCATATGATAATACATTGATGTACAAGGAGAAGGTGAAATACCGACACGATTGGAACATCAGACGAAAGACCTTCGAAGCTGGACAGAAAGTGTGGTTATTTGATGCAAAGTTCAAGATCTTCTCGATAAATTAAAAAGCAAATGGACATGGTCGTTTGATGATTGACATGTGTGTGACAATGGCAACATTGCAATATAAGAATTGTCTCCTGAGGCACAATCGTTTGTCGTCAACAGTCAACTCCTCAAGCCTTACCTCAAGCATGATAATTTCTTGCCCGTCGTCGACTCTATACAAGTATTATGCTTTGATGATACTTCCACAGTAGTAGCCTCATCAAAAGATTCAGATAATGCAACTCAAAAACTTTTCCTTTATGTTTTTTTATCTTTTCTTCTTTTCTTCTTCAACGTCTGTTGTCTATTAAAAAGCAAAAATAAAAATATGCTTATGTGTATCACCCCTTTTTGCTAGTCTGCTATACTTATGACGTACTTTGTGCTAAGTATAGGGGGTGTGCGCCCTGTGTTGTTTCATTCTTCCTCCCCTGTCTCCTCTTCTTTTCTATACTCAAGGATATCTTACCCTAAGTATAGGTGGAGACAACTTAAGTACGATCTGTTCATTCCTCACCCTTGACCCTCACTGCTTTGTGTACAATCTGTTATACTTAGGCTTATTTTATCCTAAGTATAGGGGGGACGGTCGACTTCTTATTCATTTATTCCTTCATTCATTATTTTTAGGCTTTTCTATACTTAGTCCGAGTTATGTCTTCTCCTTTTCACTTCGATCTATGAGAACATAGCTCAGGCTAAGTATAGGGGGTCGCATATACCTTGTATATACTTTAGCCATAACTTGTACTTTCATATTATTAAAATAATACTTATGGCTAAAAATACTGATAAATTCATTAAAATCTACTAATAAAATCATGCTTATATCTCCTAAAGCACTTTTTATACATATTAATTAATAAATCAGGTGAAATACATTTGCAAAATGTTTGAAAAACAATTTGAAAAAACCCTTGTAAAAATCATTTGAAAAATGTTTTGTAAAATGTGTTCAACCTTTGTAAAAAGATTTTGTTTGCAAAATTTTATTTGTGTGAAATAAAAATATTTGAAAAATGATTTGCAAATGGTTTGAAAAATGGTTGAAAAATTATTTTAAAATATATATACTATTTGAAAAACCATTGCAAAATGATTTTCAAATGTGTGCAAATGTCTGTAAAAATTGTTTGTAAAAATTATTTTGAACTATGGTTTTCAAAATTGTTGTAAAATAATTTTCAAATAAGTTTGAGGAGTATATACCCCATATTAAAATTCTTTATACATATGTCTCTAAAATTAATCACTTACCCCATGTAATTCTTTAAAACAAAACTCTTGTAAATATATGATGTATCTCCGTGTAAATATTTTTACCTACTTTCATAGACAAAATCTTTTGTTTTCAAAAACTATAAAAACATTTGTAAAACTAAAAATACAAAAAAAATATTAGGAAAAATAAAAGAACAAAAAGAGAGAGAGAGATTTTTGCATCACGAAAATATTTTCTACATTGTACAAAGCATTTGCATAGCACTCGTATTCTTTCAGGATTGAGCTTGATGATTGAACTAGTCCAAATAAAGTCAAAGAGTGGAGCTTGGATGTACCTCACTGCACCTAACTTCACTAGAACTTGATGGGAACCGGATTTAAGGTACTTGAGGTCTATTCAGACTTAATTCTTTGAGACTCTGGGCTGGGTTGAAGTCATCTCAACTGACTAACTAGAACTTTCGAGACACACACATGACTCTTGTCGGTCATGACCTAACTTGGACACTTGCACCTTTCACTTGGCTCAACTAAGTTGGAGTAGTCAGGGGAATGGATATTCTGATTTCAAACGCACACGAGTGGAAACATTTATCCTCAGATAGGGAGGGAAGTGCACCCAACCCAATCCAGTAGCCATGTGGTCTAAAGATAGGAGAGTGTGGGTTGCAATAATGCTTCAAAAGAGATAGTCTTCTTGTTCAAGAGGAAAAACTCCTTATGTAAATGTTGTTGTAAATAGTATGTTGAAAAAAACTCCAAAAAGAAAAAAGTGGATAGGCCTCATTGAAATTAAAATGCCTGCCGGAGATTGTATATATGCCGTATAGAAAATAAGAAAGCTTAAGCATCAAAGTTAAACCATGTGAGCCTGCATCTGGATGACTTGACTACACTGGTCATGCATCCCAAGATAGGTAGCTACACTGGCTACCGTCCATTCTTCTCTTCAACCCCTCCTCTTGAGATGGATGCCACTTGAACTTTGAAGGGAATACCCCGCTCCTCGAGGAAAGAGTCGTTGGATTAGGAATCATTGGGTTGTCATTCTAGAGAAGTAAGTTACTTTGTCATTTCAGTTGGGGAGAGTCACTATCACTTACACGGTACAAGTACGCTTCATAGTCATAAGGGTTTGCATATGATGTGGGCTAGTTTTGACCTGGCTATTGAGATGGTTTAAACTGTGTTCTATGACTCTCGAAGGCTCTTGTATTTTAAATTTGATTTCTGACCAGGTTCCACACACATCTCACATCAAGTTCTAACATGAGCCCCAAACTTTTATTTTGTAAAGACAAGTTTAATAATTAAAATCAATTTCATTTATTCTTTCTTTTTCCTTTTTTCTTTATTCTATTTGTACTGATTGCATAAGAGTTTGCTAGGGACTAGAAAAGGCAAGTATAGTGGGTGATGAATCTCCATTTCATCACCTTTATTCCATCATTTTGGCCTTAAAAACCCTAGCTAATGCATGTAAATCTCATCAATTTGTACAAAATGACATTCATCATGTATTGCATTTGTTGTGTGTATAATACTAATTTAATGCCAAAATAATAAAATAAAGAGAAGAAACGAAAAAGAATAAAATATCAAAGATATTTTGTGACCCTAAACTCCAAGACTGAGTCAAGAATGGAGTTGGTCGACAAGGAATAAAGTTGGGGGAGATAAGGGCCGAATACACAATAATAATTCCATTCTTTTATTAATTATTTATTCATTTTGAAACCTATTTTATATCTTATTCAACTTGGAGTTAAGATGCAAAAGTTTGGTTTTGGAGCTCTATTGTACAATATACCTGAATAAAATATTTATTTTAATTATCTTTTGATTTTCACAATTTTATATTTTTATAATATTTTAAATATTATTTATAGTATGTGCTCATAATTAGAATAAATAAAACCATTAAAAAAATTAAAATTAATAGTATAATAAAACACATAGATGAATTGTACATATATATACCTGCAAAATAAATTGCTATAATTAATTAAGTCTACATCTTATATCAGAAAAATAAAATAAAAATATATTTATGTAGATCTAATTAAGTTATAATTATATAAATTATATGTATAAAATAATAAAATCCAAAATACAAAATAAAAATATAATACACATTATATAGGTAAAAATACATATATTTATGCTTGTAAAAAGTTACTCAGAATAAATCAACTCTTAAAAATAAATAAAAATCATATTAAAATACTACTTGAAAAAAATATTTTTCAAATTTTAAACTAAAATTAATAAAATCATTTATTATTTTATTTTTAATTAATAAACTTTTATTTTTGATTTTGTCTTCTTCCTGGTTGACGTAGACTAATGAGGAGTGTGTCCACGTTGACCTCGATAAACTGCTTACCCATCTATAGGTTTGCATCTGACAGACCTACACCCTCCTATTCCTCGAATTACCCCCTTTTATTATTTCATTATTTTTATCGAAGTCTTCTTCACTTTTGTCCCTCGATAAATGGACTTTCACGCCTAATCATCCTCTCGATTGATGAGTGTCTGAATCAAGCACAATCGTTGAGCCCATATTGACCTGTACATATACCTGTCGTCGGATCCCATTTGATTTTTGATCTCCCTTAGCCCTCGAAATCACCAAAGCTCGTGCTATGAAGCAACTTGGTGACAGCAGGAACGTCGAGGATATCTTTGGCATGGGAGGATAAAGACTCGAGGTTGAGATCCAAGCTCCGTCAGCAAGCTCTATCGTGAGCTCCGCTCCTAGATCCTCCAAGCAGGTGATGATAAGGGATTTTCGTGCGGGTCTAAAAAAATGATGACCCTAATTAGAAGAGTAGCGAAGACACATTGTCGCTTATGCGACCCGCAAGGAAATCCCTAAATCGATCAACAAGTATCGACAATGTAAAAATAAGCAATGAATAAACAAAAATATGAGGCACAATTTATGATACTCTACAAACAAAATGTATAGCATGTAGAGGTAGTACCACAGAGAGAAAGCTAGGTAGACTATGATTATCACTAATCAATGGGTTTGATGTACATGATTGTCTTCTAAGTCTTTTGTGTGGGTTTTTTGTTTTCCATTTTGTAAATTAAATTAATAGGAATATATTTACTTTTGGAATCTAATCATAATAATAAGATATATACATATATATAGGGATATGAAAGAGAAAGAGATACTTAAATATAAACAAGCTCTCTACTTATCTATATATATGTTATTATTTTTTTGTTTAAATTTTGCAAATTTTTAATTTCTAATTGATGTATGAAAGAAATATGAATATATTTATATAGAATATATTAGCATATTATATATATATGGATAGTATAATATATATAGTCAAAAAATATAGGGAAAATGTTTTTTAGGCTTTATATATTTTTCTCATGTTTTTTTGTCATTTGTGGAATTTTTACATATTTTTAAATATTTTTAAAATAAAAAACATCCAAAAACAAGGATTAACTAAATAGGCCAAATTGATTTGAAGGTTAGAAATAACAAAAAGTGTCGAAAATTATTCAAAACAATATTAACATAAATAATAATAATATAAAGAAAATTCAAGATAAAAAGAAATATTTTTAGGGATTTTTGTCTATTTTTAAACATAGGTCATAATAGACAACATATATTTTGTAAATTTTAAAGGCATTTTAATTTTTTTGTATCTTTATACCTAGATAGGGACAAAAGGCTCATTGTTTGAATTTTAATAAATAAAAAATGCCTAAAATGCAGAATAAAAATCATGTCATGAAAATTCATCATGCAAGGCATTTACATGCATTTTTTCAAAATTAAATACAGAAGGAGCTATTTTTACAAAAATAAACAAGAAAATAAAATCCCAGATACTAGCAGGAGCCTAATTACAATTAACATAAAGTATACATGCATTTCAAAAATAATTTACAAAACCCAAGGGCATACATGTAATTTCTCATAAAATAAAAAAAATTAAAAAAACCTACAAGGGCCTTTTTGCAAATATACAAGAGTTCTTGTACTTTGTGCAGTTTTCCACAACATTATACACTAAATATGCAATTTCATATATTAATAATAAATATACAAAAATGGAGGGGTATTCTCGCAAAATGCCCAGCTCAAGTGGCGAGCCACATGAGCTGAGTTGGCATGGACATGGATGCAATATCAAGAAACTATAGATGCATCAATGTAAAATTTTCAATTTTATTTACACTCCAAATTATATTTTAAAAAGTAGAAGGAAATAAATGAAAATGGTGGTAGTTTAGTGCAAATTACCACTCTTCATATGCGGGGCAACGACATAGATCTCTTCACTTGGATACGTGGCGGCTCCACAATGCACGATGATGGTTCTGCGATGACAACTGGGATTAGACCTCGGGTAGAGATCTGGCGATTGAGGCTCGCAAGATCGGACGCCATTTGTTGCATCTGGAGCACGAATTTTGATAGGACGACGGAGAATCTCGATGGATGAACTAGGAAGAACTGAGCTCCCATGATCCTTTTATTGCTCGGATCAGGCGCTCCAGACATCCTCGCTCACTGTTGATAAAGGGAAATGCTTCATCATTCCAATCCGCAGGTCGGAGACCCATGACAAGTCACGATTCGCCCTTAGTAAATTGTCGTGAATTATCGAGCATTTAATTAATGTTGAATTTGTCGTTGTCGGGCAATTGGAATCGGTGAAGAAATAACCACAAATTTTATTAAATTTTATTCAAAGTGGTTTAATGTTTATTTTACTTGGGTAGGTCCCAAGGTTGAACTCAAGGAGGTAAAGGAACAATCTAGAATTTTTCTCTATCAAAGATCGTGCACAGTTTTCGAGGCAACCTTTTTTTGTATTTTTAATGCAATTTGGGATGTAAAATGCTGTGGCCAATTTTAGTGACTAAAAAGTAAAGATCAATCAAGTGGTGTCTGAAAAATATGAAACTTGGCCGAGATGTCAATAATGATAAAATTAATCCACTTTAATTTTTTTGGAATTTTCGGATTTAAGATAAATATTTTATATATTTATGAATGCAAACACTGTGAATTTCAATTTTTAATTATAATAAATATTAAACCTAATTATTTAAAATAGATAAAATTATCCAACATTTATCACTAGGTGATCGATCTCAGAAAAATCATAAACCTAAAAAATACTAGATTTAATACATATTAAAAATTAAAGATTGAAATATGCAAAATGATTTTTACAGGGCAAACCATGCATGCAAATACAATTCTTTTTGGGCATGATGTAACATACACTAATTCCACAATCCGTGAATTTTCGGCAATTTTCAGAGAAATGTTTAATTAACTTTGAATTTCAAAGCATAGAATGGGCAAAATATGTAATTTATCACAAGAATAATAATTAATAATTAAGCACATACCGCAAAAATATTACAAGCATGCCATGATGTAGAGAATTAATTGCAGAATAAAATGTTTATTTTTTTATAAATAAAATGATGTGATGTAGAGGTTCAAAATAAAAGGGTAATACAGGGTTTTTTCTGTAATTTTACAAAAATAAAAATAAAACAAAATACAAGTAGAAGGACTAGAATGTAATTACCGCAAATCTTGGGGGTGTTTCTGCAAAATTACCATAGGGTCATGTGCGAAGCACATGACCTATGGTGGCAGGGCTGGATGTGGAATTAGCGAGTTTCCAGGGCGTATCTGTAATTTACCCAAGTGGTCACGTGCTTGATGAATCTCATATTCATCACTCTAAATCTCATTTAGTAAGCTCAATTCCCTCAAAATCATCTCAATTTTCTTTTTGTAAAATCCATTTTTCTGGTGCTGACACGTGGCAGCCCCTGAGGTCGCCATGTGTTAGCATTTTTTAGCCCTTTTATTTATTCGTTTAAAAAAATTTAAAAGCGGCCGCACATACGTCACACGTGCCCCTAGACACGTGCTCCGCACGTGCCGCACCCTCTCTCCAACCAACCCGCCACGTGGTGCATCCACGGTCGTTCGATCAACGGCCGATCGAACGGTCGATGTGCATCTTCTTCCGCAGGCGCCCCCTCGCAGATGCCGCCCTCCGAATTCTCCGTCGTTGACCTCGTCTCCAACCGCTCGCCCCCGCCATTCTCGCCAGCCGCCAACCACCTCCGCAACTTCCACCGCTCGTCTCGCGCCTCCCATCACCGGCCCCTTCCCTCTCTCCTATTTAAAGGCCTCCGACCCCCCGATCCCTCATCCGCCAATTCACACAGTATAAGGAGGGACGCGCCTCCGGCGGTGACAGCGTCAGTGGACGAAGCTTCCATCGGCTTGGCGAGATATGAGGGTGCTCCACCCCTTGTCGCAGCACTGCAAGGTCGTTCTTCCCCTCTCCGAGCTTTTCGTCGAGCCAACGTTTCTTCTCCGACAAACGTGTTCTGCCCAAGCAACACCGACTTCTTCATCGACTTCTCCACTCCACCTCAAAGCTTTCCGTGAAGCTTCGCACCTCCGCACTCAGCCTACCCCACCTTCATCACCTTCGCCAGGGACTTCCTCCACCATCACCGCAGGACGTCGTCCCTCCACAACGCATATATCACCTACTTCATCGCCAGGAGCTTCGCGCCGCCACCTCCAGCAGCTTTAACCTCCAATGACTACGCCTTCTTCTCCGACAACCCGTACCGCCATCTTCGTCGACCACGCATCTCCATCTCCAACTCGCTTTGTCTTCTTCGACAATCATCGAAATGACAACCACCGGCATCGACTCCGCCTTCTTCTCACCGACCGACCTCCGCAGCTCCTCCGCCCGACCTTCCTCCGCCTTGGCCGGGCATCCACCGCCCTTCTCGACATCTCCGCCGAGCGGCCGGACGCTTAGGCACGAGGCCCTCCCCTCGTGCGAGGCACGTGATGGGAGGGAATACGTGAAGATCCCCATTCCCTGGGGTCACGTGCCTTGCACGTGCCCTCAGGGCAAGTTGCAGAGACGCCCTCAGGAGTCACCCATAGTACGCATCAGTCCCCGCTAGTCAGAGGTCACGTGCATCACACGTGACAATCTGGAAAAGTTGCAGAAGATCCCTCGTCTGTTTAGGTAATTACAAATAGGTCCCCAGTGCATTTTTATATTTACTCTATTTATTTAATTGCAGAAAGACCCCTGTGTTCCCTCATCATTTTTTACTCTTCTTTACATTATTTTATTAATCCAAAAATTGCAAGATGTTTATCAGTTAACTCTCTACAGTTGGACATATTGTGGATTTTTTATGATTAATGGTTAATTAATAATCAGTTATTCTTTAGAAAATTGTAAACATTTCCCATTTTATGCTCTTTAATTTTTATTTGATTAACCGTTGCTCTAAAAATTCTCGAAAAATCACATATTGTAGAGTAAATTGTGATTGATATTGTGCCCAAAAAGATTTGCATTTGCATGCATAATTTGCCCTGTAAAAATCTTTTTGCATATTTTAGTCTTTAAATTTTAATAGGTATTAAACCCCACATTTTCAAGGTCTAGGATTTTTCTGAGATCCATCACCTAGTGATAGATCTCAGATAATTTTATTTCTTGTAAATAAGTATGTTTAGTATTTATTATAATTAAATGTTGAAAATCATTCTGTTTGCATTTAAAAATTCATAAAAAAGTCTATATTGCATCCAAAAATTCCAAAAACATTACGTTGCATTTATTTCATCATTTTGCATTGTGGCCAAGTTTCGTATTTTTCGGACAATGTTTGAATGCAATTTACATTTTAGTCCCTAAAATAGGCCAAAATTGCTTCCTGCATCCCTTATTTGCATTAAAAATTCGAAAAAAAACCGCTTCAAAACTCGTGCATGAATCTTGATAGACATGAATCTAGGTTGTTCCTTTGCCTCCTTGTGATCGAACTTGGGACTTGCCCAAGTAAAATAAACATAAAACCACTTGATTAAAATTGACGAATAGTTTTTGTGGTTCTTTCTTGACCGATTTCGATCGCCGCCTATAACGAATGACAAACTACATTTTTTTAGCACGAACAAATTAAAAACAACTTCTTAGAGCCGCGATTATTGGATACATCAGATGGCGCTGTTGTCGGGGAGGTAAACAGATAAGTTTTGTGTTTTGAAAATTTTTGTTTGGTTTTCCGCATTCGGGTAGTCTGACACCCGAATTTTTCACTGTAAATTCCATTTTTGCATTTATTTTTCAGCATTTATTTCGCTTATTTTATTTTGATTATTTTCTTAGTCACTCTCTTACACAAATCTCTCTTATTTTTCTTGTGAGATACCCGACGTACGTGGAGCAGTTTTTCAAGAAAACGACGCATCTTCACCAACTTCCGAAAAGTTGCAATTAATTTAAGATCGAGTCGAGTCGTGAGAGAGCGTAGAGTCTAGATTTTTTATTTCTGCAATTTTAATTCTGTAATTAATTGCTCATTTACAGCGGTGTCCGATTGGACTCTCGTATGTGTAAAAAAGACTCTGAACTCTTCTTGTGGTGTGTTGTGGCCTGTTTCACTCTCCGGTGAGGGTGGGCCCGACTTGAGTGGCGATTAGGATAGACCTGCACATACTGCTCTCAGAGCATTTTTATTTTTTGATTGTGCTCGTAGGATCTAAGGCCACACTGCACATTAACTGAGACGCACATAGAAAATTCAATTTAGCCAAAATTTAACTCAATTCTTTCCCGCTAATAGAACTTTCTGCTTAAATGTGGTTTTTCATCGGCTTGCATTCATCTAGAGTAATTTTTCAATTCTAGCTAGCATCCCACATGGAGATTGCGAGGATTCACTATAAGTCTTCTAACTGAGCATTCATCATAGTTTTCCACGTGCATCGGCTTTTCCCGAATTTCTCTCTCTTTTTTATCACATATACTAAAAGGAAATTGGGACTAGACGGTAGATGTGTATTTGTGCTCATTTAAATTCTTCAGTGATCACCTAATTAAAATTTGTACTACTAAATATAGTCGATCTTAAGAACCCATAAAATCAAGAATTTTTGCAGGAGAGAAACCCCGGCATTGTTTGGTTTGCTTGAGCGAGAGAGCAACCCACACACTAGGATAGAGCCACGCCCTAACTCTTTTCAGACTACTATCTTTGGTTAGTCGTTCTCCAGTGAGGATCTCTCCGGTAGCCGGTAAAGTGGCCCATGACGTCCTTAACAGATTGAGTCGATCGGGTAGCCGGTAAACGATCCGTAATTCATACTGGCTGGGAAAGATCTAATTTAGGATAGGCCAGTCTCCTGAGAGCATTGGGTTCCTAACAGATCGCTTTAACCGCTCTGATATATTGTATTGCCACCAATTAAAATTGAAAAGAAAATAGTCGAACTCTTACAGCTTCATTGTATGAGTTGGTGAACCTACGGTTTGAATTGTGTTTGCATTGGTGTACGTGAACCGATATCGAAGATCAATAGCTGCACATTTGATAAATTTTCTCTTGACTATCCCGTGCAATCATATCTCTTCTTTTCTTGATAATGGAACTCTTGTCCAAAAACTCTTGCAGATCCAACCCTTCGTTCCTTTAAAAAATGATCGAACATTTATCTGAAAATCCATCTGAGCTATACGATGAAAATGAATTTGTCTCGGTTAGGCCCAGATCAACCAAATCCTCTTATTTCAATAATCCTCCAACATTTGCGGGAAACTTTCACCCGCAGATGAATTCGGCCCCCTCATTGAATTCATACTCGAATCATCCGACCACACATGACCATCTACCATCTTGGAATGAACCGTCTTATTAATGGATTCTCGCTAATGAGCCATTTCAAGATCAAAATACTTTTGAGTCTCATAACTGACCGAGAAACCAAACTCAGATGGAAAAACATGCACTTAATAATCATCAGCATTGGATTGACCATGACAAACCCCTCTTCAGACATGATACTCATACAGAGGACTGGACTGAACATATAGAATCACATAAACCCTATATGATGACTCCACAATATTAAGGTCTGACCAATTATAGGATTGAACTCTACTCATACCAACTACACATGCCTGGACCATATGAGCAGCCTCCTTCCATAATTTTTGAGGAGAAATTTTCAGAAAATAATAATCATATTCCAAGAGACTCTCCTCTCAGCACAAACGGGAAAATGGAAGATGAAATTATCGAACACACATCGACTACTGCCATGATTGATCATGAACATAATTTTGAGAATGATATTTCAAGGATAAATGAGAGATTCAATTCAATAGAGGATAGATTTCAAAAATTTACCGACCGATTAATTTCACTCTATGGAAGCTCGGACATAAAAATGAATGAGGAAATGATTGGATCTCATTTTGACAATTTTGAGGATGTTCAAAAACCTAGGGATGATCCTGTGAACGACACTTCTGCTTATTATTCCCCTAGACATGACTATGCCTCTGACTCCTATTTCGAACATCACAGCCCCTTCTCATCTAAAGAACACACCACATCACCACGTCACACATAAAATACCAAAAAAATGGGAATATTCGACAATCACAAAAAAATCGAAAATCTTGAAAAATACGTAAAAATTGAAACTGAAGAAGATATGAAGAATTTGGATCCTGCTGTACGGGAAGCACTAGGAAAGAAAATGATTTTGAACTTCCCTTTCTACAGGCCATTGAACACTTCCCCGATCTTAAAAGATTTGTAATGGACAAATTAGCTATGAAAAAGTCGGGCATGATTAAAACAAAGATCGAAAGACATATCTTGTCAATGGCCTCCTCCTTGGTGTTGAGGAGAAAAATCAAGAGCCGCATAGTGAAGCGGTTGCCCAGATTTGACTGTGAAATCAAAGACACAATTTTCACCCATGCTCGGATTGATGACGATTCACCTATCAATATCCTCCCAACCTCTGTATTCCATGAACTCAAACTCAGACCGATTAGGAAGATACGAGATATTGTTCAATTGGCGGACCGATCTATAAAGCGACCGAGAGGAATCATTTCTGTCATCATGAAATTCCAAAGTGCATCGCTCAGAGTAGAATTCACGATCATTGATATTGAGCATCAAGGAAAATTCACCCAGTCTCCAATCATTCTTAGAAAGCCATTCTTGGCATTGGCCAAGGCAATTATTGATTGTGAGACTCGGGAAATCAATTTCACAGCATTAGAAGCACTTAGATCTGACCCTGTCTTTGAGGAACCACGATCTTCTGAGGAAACCCATGAAGTCCCCGACAGCCGCAACCATGAAGCGGTAGAAGAGCCCTACCTCGATGTTGCACCTGAGATAGCGGTTGTTGATGAGACTATTGGTTTAGAGACTCTCCCCAATATTTCAATTCCTGCAGATCTCAAAATAGACAAATCCTTCTACTACGATCTTGAAACATATGCATGGTCGCACCTTGGAGCAACATTCTCTAAATACCTGGACCAAATCATCCCAAATCTAGAGTGCACCAACATTCAAAAGACCAAGAACAAACGAAAACCGACTAAGGAGAATTCCAATGGCTATTCATCTGGAGACTCAAGTGAACAGACACCTTCACGAAACAAGAAAAAGTGAGTGACCTTTGACCTTTCAGAAGAGGAATCAGCTGATGATCCCTCATCAGGTCTGGAAAAGGTAGTCTACATGAGTGAAGTCTGTTCGGCAGCTCTAAAGCCATATCTTCGCAAGGATCAAAAATTCAATTCTCGTTGGACAACGCCCGTTCCTAACTACTATTCATCCAAAGATGATGCTCCTACCCTCTTCAAGTACACTGGAATTTTTTCGCATGAGCTGACTGAGACCGGTGCTTCTGAGTATTCATCTGAGGACAAATCGCTTGACCCCAAGAAGGAACAAAGTCTAAGAAAACAACTGAAGAAACAAAAGGACATGAATACTTGGAGTATGTCCACCTTCAAATACTATTCCTATGAGGATAACTCTGATGATGGATATCTTTCGTCTGACTCAAACACTTCATCTATTATCCATCATGATTTTTCTGAGGATGACATTATGCGTCATCTCCATCTCGTCATTACGATCTCCCACCACAGGCACAGAAAAAGATCAGCCGAAAACCACCTTAATCATCGGCTACCAACCCTCCCTCCCGACCACATCGGTCTCCTTGTACAGCTTCTTCCTCTACTTAGGCCAAGGCCTAAGTATAGGAGGGATCGATGTCATCTGTATATACCATCCTTCTCCTTCTCCCGATCATTTCATTTCCACCCTTCTTCTATACTTAGGCTTACCAGAGCCTAAGTATAGGGGAACCAACATTAACCTGAATATACTCTCCTCATTCACATATCCCGGCCGCTTCATTTTTTCATTTTTCACTATCTTACACTTAGCCCGAGCTATGTCTTCTTTATGCTTCTTGTGCTTTGAGGACACAGCACTCGCTAAGTATAGGGGGTCTGTGTATATACTTTGTATATATTTTACCCATATCTCGTACTTTTCCGTAAGCCTATATGTATTTACGGGGTGGGTAACTAACTAAAAAAAGAGTTTTTCTACTAACACTAACCTTGCCAAAAAATTTTGAAAAAATAGAAAAAAAAAGTGTCTGCATTTCACACACCTGCACTTCATCCCGCATCGCATTCAATTGCATCTGTGAAAATTCATCGGGTTCTGAACCGAGTTGTGAGCAGAAACTGAGAGTGGTCTAGACTTGATCTTAATCCACCTAATTTTCAGAGGAACTTCACTGAGAAATAGGATTTTAAGAGCTTCAGGTCTTTGACTTAATTCTTTAAGTTCCACATGATAATGTACAACGTTTGACTCTTAGTGTCTAACCTGGTCTCTTCATTCTGGGTACAACTCTGGAATAGGGAATTAATTTGTACTCTCACACTATGCACTTAGCTCAACTCAGACGGGATGTTGGAATACTGTGTGAGTCTCTTTTCTGGTAGCGTGGAAATCTAAAGATCGGAGTACGGGTTGAAATAAAGCTTCGAAAAAGGGATCGACGGCTGGGCACAATTTTTTCTAAGACCCCAAAAAATGTACGGAACAAAAAGATTCTATATCCGTAGGGGCACAACAATATCCAAACAGAACCACCAAAAATTCCAAATACAAAGAAGCAACTACCAAATAAAATCCGACCAAAAAGGTCCAAGCTTCAAGAAAACCTGCAGATCTTGGTAGAGACTCGGCTACACTGGCCATCTTCACAAGGAGAGGTGACTACACTGGCCACCCTCCAGTTCTTTTCCCCTTCTTCTATCTTCTCCCCCAATTCGATTGTGAACACATCACGACAGACCTTAGAAGGAAATACCTGACTCCCCGAGGACGAGTTACTGGAGAGGAGAGGAGCATGGTAGTCCGGCATTCTGGATGGGAAGAGATAAAACCTTTCACACACATGAGTCGGTTATTCAATGTTTATAGGGTATACTTTGGGAAGAGGATGGATCTAAGATGACTTCTGAGCCGAAACTGTGACAATGAGGTGTAGAACTTAAGGGCTATTGATTTTAAAATTCTAAGTCTCACAGAAGTTCCGCCACACTATTAATCCAAAGGTCGAGTATAGTTTTACTTTCACCTTCAGCTCATGGTCTTGGTATGAAACCCAATCTCATTTCACCTCATGGCATTTCTTTTTGATGCTCAGGGGCGAGCATGGTTTAAGTATAGGGGGATGATGAATCTTATATTCATCACTCTAAATCTCATTTAGTAAGCTCAATTCCCTCAAAATCATCAGCACTTCTGCATTTATTCTGCATAATTAGCATTCATGCATGTTTGCATTAGAATGGCATTTTATCATTTTTGCATAAAATAAGAAGCCAAAAATCCAAGCCAAACTAACCTGTAAATAGCCTAATTTCCCGGATTTTTAACTCCTTCATGCTAACTCTGAATGACACAAAACACCTCTACTGTGTTCATATCACTAACAGTAATAAATGAAAAATACAAAAGAAATCAGTAACCCTGTTAAGTGGATCAAAAACCCAAATCCTAGTTTCAGGATTTTCGGACTAAAAGCCCCATATCTTCCCCATCCAGTGTATGATTTGATCCTACTCACTTTTGAACTGATGTAAATTCAATTACCTTCAAAACAAGACCAAGATCAAGTGAATCGGAGCTCGTATGTGAAATGGGTTTCAGGCCTCTTTTGTAGATTTTGTATTTTAGCGGTTTTTGACCCGTATTTTATGTACATACTTTCTTAATCAATAAAAATCGAAAAAATAGACTTTAGATGTCTATATTTATCTTTGATTTTTCCACATTTTTTCCGGATTTTTATCTGGTCTAAAAATGACAAAAAAATAGAAAACCCCAAAATATAGGTATTTTATGTACATGGGATACCCCAAAAATTCAATTCATGCATTTGATCGATTTTGGTTTTGATGTCTTTATGAAAGTTGTAGATCTCATCGAGATGAGCATTTTTTGTGAAGGAACTTTTTCGATCTGAGGTCGTTTACTATTTCTTTTTGATTTTACAAAATATTTTATATCCGTTTTTTCTGGTGCTGGCACGTGGCAGCCCCTGAGGCTGCCACGTGTCAGCATTTTTTAGCCCTTTTATTTATTCATTTAAAAAAATTAAAAGCAGTTGCACTTGCGTCGCATGTGCCGTGCCCTCTCTCCCACCAACCCGCCACATGGCGCATCCACGACCATTCGATTAGCGGCCGATCGAACGGTCGCTATGCATCTTCTTCCCCAGGCACCCCCTCGCAACCGCCGCCCTCCGAATTCTCCGTCGTTGACCTCGTCTCCAACCGCTGCCCCCGCCGTTCTTGCCAGCCGCCAACCACCTCCACAACTTCCTCCGCTCATCTCGCGCCTCCCATCACAGGCCCCTTCCATCTCTCCTATTTAAGGGTCTCCGACCCCCCCCCCCCCAATCCATCATCCTCCAATTCACACAGTACGAGGAGGGACGCGCCTCCGACGGTGACAACACCAGTGGACGAAACTTCCATCGGCTGGGCGAGATACGAGGGTGCTCCGCCCCTCGTCGAAGCACCGCAAGGCCGTTCTGCCCCGCTCCGAGCTTTTCGTCGAGCCAACATTTCATCTCGGACAAACGTGTTCCGCCCAAGCAACACCGACTTCTTCATCGACATCTCCACTCCACCTCAAAGCTTCCCATGAAGCTTTGCACCTCCGCACTCAGCCTACCCTTCCTTCATCACCTCCGCTAGGGACTTCCTCCACCATCGTCGCAGGACGTCGTCCCTCCATAACGCATATATCACCTACTTCATCGCCAGGAGCTTCGCACCACCACCTCTAGCAGCTTTAACCTCCAACGACTTCGCCTTCTTCTCCGACAACCCACACCGCCATCTTCATCGACCACACATCTCCACTCCAACTCGCTTCATCTTCTTCGACAATCATCGGAACGACAACCACCGACATCGACTCCGCCTTCCTTCTCACCGGCCGTCCTCAGGAGCTCCTTCGCCCGACCTTCCTCTGCCTTGCTGGGCCTCCACCGCCCTTCTCGACATCTCCGCCGAGCGGCCAGGCGCTTAGGCCCGAGGCCCTCCCTGTATGCGAGGCATGCGATGGGAGGGAACACGTGAATATCCTCATTCCGTAGGGTCACGTGCCTTGCACATGCCCTCAGGGCGAGTTGCAGAGACGCCCTCAGGAGTCCCCCATAGTACGCATCAGTCCCCACCAGTCAGAGGTGACGTGCATCGCACGTGACCATCTGGCAAAGTTGTATAAGACCGCTCTTTCTGTTTAGGTAATTAAAAATAGGTCCCCCAGCGCATTTTTATATTTACTCTTTTTATTTAATTACGGAAAGACCCCTCTGTTAACTCATCATTTTTTACACTTCTTTACATTATTTATTAATCTAAAAATTGCATGATGTTTATCAGTTAACTCTCTAGAGTTGGACATATTGTGGATTTTTTTGTGATTAATGGTTAATTAATAACTAGTTATTCTTTAGAAAATTGCAAACTTTGCCCATTTTATGCTCTTCAATTTTTATTTGATTAATCGTTGCTCTAAAAATTCCCGAAAAATCACATCTTGTAGAGTTAATTGTGATTGATATTGTGCTCAAAAGGATTTGCATTTGCATGCATAATTTGCCCTGTAAAAATCTTTTTGCATATTTCAGTGTTTAATTTTTAATAGATATTAAACCCCACATTTTCAAGGTCTAGGTTTGTTTTAAGATCCATCATCTAGTGATAGATCTCAGATAATTTTATTTCTTGAAAATAAGTAGGTTTAATATTTATTATAATTAAATATGTGAAAATCAATCTATTCGCATAAAAAAGTCATAAAAAGCTCATATTGCGTCCAAAAATTCCAAAAAAAATTTACATTGCATTTATTTCATCATATTTTGCTTTGAGGCCAAGTTTCGTATTTTTCGGACAATATTTGAATGAAATTTACATTTTAGTCCCTAAAATAGGTAAAATTGCATCCTGCATCCCTTATTTGCATTAAAAATTCCAAAAAAACCGCCTCGAAAACCGTGCATGAATCTTGATAGACATGAATCTAGGTTGTTCCTTTTCCTCCTTGTGATCGACCTTGGGACTTGCCCAAATAAATAAACATAAAACCACTTGATTAAAATTGACGAATAGTTTTTGTGGTTATTTCTTGACCGATTCCGATCGCCGCCTACAACGAACGACAAACTACATTTTTTTAGCATGAACAAATTAAAAACAACTTCTTAGAGCCGTGATTATCGGACACGTCAGTGCTATGCACGTGACCCTTGGTCTGCGAGATGTTTTTGTGAGAATAGGGGAACTCCATGGGCCGTCTCTGCAATGTTCCCCCTCCGAACACGTGCACTCACGTATGGGGGGGTATAGGGTTTCACGCTCGACTGCGCTTTGGCGGAAGGGGCGAGGCCTCCCGGCGGAGCTGTGAGTGGGGAGAGGTGATGCTGGAGTGCTGTAGTCAGAGAGCAGAGCTCCGACCATTGAAGGCGGAGCGACGTTGGCGGCCTTATGGAGGTGAATGGTCGATGGTGCGGCGGTGGTGTCGATGAAGGGTGGTGGTGCTTGCTAGAGTCGAGGGGAGCGAGCGGAGAGGAGGGGTCGGTCGACTGAAGAGGAACGACCCCACTTCTAGATGTCGATGAAGAGGAGGTGGAGCTGGTGGTTGAGGTCGATGGCGAAGGTGATGTCTATGGAGGACTACTGGAGACAGTGGTGCAGTTGAAGGCAGAGGATGCTTGAGCGAAGGAGGTGCTGTCGACATAGATGGTAACTGGGCTCGATGGGAGCAGATGTAGTGGCAGCGGGGAATGACCGCGCTGCATCGAGCCACGTAGAGCTCGGTTCTCGCCGGTAGGAGGGTCGAGCTAGTGCTATCACCACCATACCCCCCCCCCTTCTGTGGTGCAATCGATGGATGGTTTCGACGATGGGGAGTTCGATGGGTTAAATAGGGTTGCAAGGGGTGAACATAGAAGGAAGGAGATCGGTGAGGATATTTAAGAGGAATCAGCGGTGAGATTTGATTTGTGGAGATCGAAGATCGTCGGGGGAGTCATCGATGATATTTCACGGTGGAGGAAGAGAAGTGGTGCCTCGATTAGGCAGGCGGCGGTGGAGAAAATTGGGGGAAGGAGAAGGTGCAGCGGTCGTCCAGTTGGCCGAGATCGGATAGCCGAGATGCTGCCAGGACACGTGTGGTGGAGGCACGTGACCCGCACGTGCGCCTTTTTATATATTTTTTAATTTTTTTTTGTAAAACGAATTTAAAAAAAGGTCAAAAATGGGTGCCATGTGGGGGCTCCAGGAGCCGCCACATGGCACCTCTAGAAAATTCAAAAAGAAATGATAAAGATAAATAAAAAAGAAATAGAAAACACATCAGATAAAAAAATTCTTCACGAATGTTGCTCATCTCGATGAGATCTATAACTTTCATGAAGGAATCAAAACCAAAATCGATCATTTGTGCAAAGTCATATTTTTTGGGAATCCCACGTACATAGAATACTTCGATTTTTGAGTTTTCTAATTTTTTGTAGTTTTAAAACCAGATAAAAATTCGAAAAAAAAAAGATAAAATCAAAGATAAATATTTACAAATTAATCTATTTTTTTAGGATTTTTTTAATTAAGAAAAATAAGAAATAAAATAAAATGTGAAAAAGTCAATTTTTGTATAGACAGTTAGTGAAGACTCGGACTCAGTTAGTTTCTTTGATTTCAAGCTCAGTCTGGATTTTGGAATTTTGCTTGTTTTAATAACACTTTATCAAAGAAAACAAAATAAAAAGAAATAAAATAAAATGAATCAATTATGTACACAAAATAATAGGTCAAAAATCTATAAAATACAAAATGTACAAAAGAGAACCAAAACCCAACTTTCACATATGTGCTCCGATTCACTTAAACTTGATCTTTTTCTGAAGGTATTTGAATGTATATTAGTTCAAAAGTGAGTAGGATCAAATCAGACATATAAAAGGAAGATATCGAGGTTTTAGTCCGGAAATCCTAGAACTAGGATTTGGGTTTTTGGTCCATTTATTTAGGTTAGTGATTTTTTTGTATTTTTTTATTTATTCTTGTAAGCAAAATGTACACAGTAAAGGTAGTTTCAAGTCAGTTGGAATTAGCATGAATTAGTAAAAATTGGGGAAGTTTTTGTTAGGTTATTTACAGGTCAATTGAATTGTGATTTTTGGCTTCTTATTTTATACAATAATAGGTGATGAAATGAAATTATTATCAAAACATGTATTAATGCTAATTATGCAAAATAAATGAATAAAAGCCAATGAATTTTAGGTATTTGAGCTTAATTCATTATTTTTAGAGTGATGAATATGAGATTCGTCACCCCCCTATACTTAAACCATGCTCGTCCCTTAGCATCAAAACAATGCAATGAGGTGAAATGAGATTGGGTTCCATACCAAGATCATGAGCAGAAGGTGAAAATGAAATTAGACCTAACCTTTGGATTATTAATGTGGCGGAACTTCTGTGAGACTTAGAATTTAAAAATCAACAGCCTTCAAGTTCTACACATCATTGTCACAGTATCGACTCAGAAGTCATCTTAGATGAATCTCCTCCAAAAGCATACCCCATGAACATTGAACAATCGACTCATGTGTGTGAAAGTTTTTAGCTCTTCCCATCCAGAATATCGAACTACCATGCAAACTTCCTCTCCAGTAACTCGTCTTCGGGGAGTCATGTATTTCCTTCTAAGGTCTATCGTGTTGTATTCATAATCGAATAGAGGGAGAAATTAGAAGAAGGAGAAAAGATTTGGAGGGTGACCAATGTAGTCAACTCTCCTTGTGAAGCTGGCCAGTTTAGCCAAGTCTCCACCAAGATCTGCAGGTTTTCTTGAAGCTTGGACCTTTTTTGGTCAAATGTTTATTTGGTAGTGGCTTTTTTGTATTTGGACTGGTTCAACATGGATCTTTTTGTGCCCCTACGGTTATAGAATCTATTTTCTGTACATGTTTTGGGGTCTTAGAAAAAAATATGCTCAATCGTCCATCCCTTTTCCGAAGCTTTATTTCAACCCGTATTTCGATCTTTAGATGTCTACGCTACCAGAAATGAAACTCATACAGTCTTCCAACACCACGTCTGAGTTGAGCTTCGTGCATAGTGTGAGAGTACAAATTAATTCCTTATTCCAGAGTCGTACCTAGAATGAAGAGACCAGGTTAGAGTCAAAATCTGCACATTGTCATGTGGAACTTGAAGAATTAAGTCAAAGACTTGAGGTTTCTAAAATCCTATTTCTCGGTGAAGTTCCTCTAAAAATTAGGTGTATTAAGGTAAAGTCCAGACCACTCTCGGTTTCTGCTCATAACTCGGTTCATAACACAAGGGCTTTTCACAAATGCAAATGCATGTAATGTTGTATGAAGTGTATGTGTGTGAAATACCAACACATTTTTTTGTGAAAATTTTTTATTTTGTTTTATTTGTTTTTTAATGCAAGGATTTTTTTGCTTTTTTTGTTTTTTGTTTTTTGTTTTTTATGCAAAAATGAATAAGAAGCCCTTTTTCAAAAAAAATTGGTTGGACACAATCAGTGTTAGTAGCAATTTTTTTTGTTTTTTTTCAAGTTAGTTACCCACCTCGTAAATATATATAGACTTACACGAAAGTATGAGATATGGGTAAAATATATACAAGTATATATATACACCCCCCTATACTTAGCAAGTGTTGTGTCCTCAACACACAAGAAGCATAAAGAAGATGTAGCTCGGTCTAAGCGTAAGAGAGTGAAAAGGAAAAAGATATATTGGCCTGCCCCCCTATACTTAGGCTGTGAACAATCTAAGTATAGATGAAGAGCGGAAATGAGGCGGTCGGGATATGTGAATGAAGATAGTATATGCAGACGAGCATCGGTTCCCCCTATAATTAGGCTCTGATCAGCCTAAGTATAGAAAAAGGGTGGAAATGAGGTGAACATGAGATGGGGAGAATAGTATGTACAAATGCCATCGGTCTCCCTCTATACTTAGGCCTTGGATTAAGTAGAGGAAGAATATGTACAAGGAGACTGATGGGGTCGGGAGGGTTAGCCGATGATTAAGGCGGTTTTCGATCGATCTTCTTGTGATCTTGTGGTGTGAGATCGTAATGATAAGAATGAGATGAAGCATATGATTCCCAACAATTACCAGTGTTATCTTCTGAGAAATCATGCTGGATAGTAGATGAAGCATATGAATCAAATGAAAGATAACCATCATCGGAGTTATCCTCAGAGGAATAGTATTTGAAAGTGGAGGCACTCCAGATATTCTTATTACTTAGCCTCTTCAGTTGTTTTCTCAGAATTTGTTCCTTCTTGGGATCAAGCAATTCGTCCTCAGATGATGAATACTCTGAAGCGCCAGTCTCATTCAGCTTATAAGAAATTATTCCAGTATAATTAATTAGACCAGGAGAATCAGCTTTGGATGAATAATAGTGAGGAACGGGAGTCGTCCAACGGGAATCTAAGTATGGATCCTTGCGAAGATAAGGTTTGAATACTGCCGAACAGACCTCACTCATGTAGATTACCTTTTCCGGACCAAATGAGGGATCATCAGACGATGCCTCTTCTGGAAGGTCGAAGGTGACTTTCTTATTAGATGAAGGAGCATCTATTTTGTTCCGTGTTGTCTGTGAAGGTGCTGGTCCTTAGGGTGAGGTGTTGACATTTCGGTCTCCAGATGAATAACCATTGAAATGTTTCTCGTTGGTCGATGTACGTCCCGCGTATTTGTTCTTAGTTTTCTTAGTGTTGGTATACTCCTGAGTTGGATTGATTTTGTCAATGTAGTCAGAGAAGGTTTACTCAGGGTGAGCCCGTGCATATGTCTCGAGATCATTAAGAAACACTTTTCTATGGTGAGAGCAGCGGGAAATGGAACATCTGGTAGAGTCTATGCATATTCTTTATCAATTGATTTGATGTTGGTGCATTCCGGTGTCAGGTTGATTTGATCAATGTGGTCAGAGGAGATCTCGGCCAACTCGGGATGCACCCATGCATAATTCTCAGGATCATAATCCAAGTCATTTCCCACAGTGGGAGAAGCGGGAAATGAAACAGTGGGGAGAGTCTCTAAACCAATGGTTTCATCAATAGCCACTACCTCAGGTGTAGCAATGGGGTAGGGCTCATCTACTGCTTGATGGTTGCGGCCGTTTAGGGCTTCATGGGGTGCCTCAGAAAATCGTCATTCCTCAAAGATTGGGTGAGATTGAAGTTCTCCCAATGTTGTAAAATTGATTTCCCGAGTCTCACACTCAATAATTGCCTTAGCCAATTCCAAGAATGGCTTTCCGAGAATGATTGGAGACTGGGTGAATTCTCCTTGATGCTCAATATCAATGATTATGAAGTCCACTTTGAACGGAGCACCATGGAATGTAATCATGACTGAAATGGTTCCTCTCGGCCGCTTTATTGATCGATCAGCCAGTTGAACGATCTCTCATATCTTCCTGATAGGTCTGAGTTTGAGCTCGTTAAATACAAGGGTTGGGAGGATATTAATCGGTGAGTCATCATCAATTCGAACATGGGTAAAAATTGTGCCTTTAATTCCGCAATCAAATCTGGGCAACCACTTCACTATGCGGCTCTTGGTTTTTCTCCTGAACACCAAGGAGGTGGCCATTGACAAGATATGTCTTTCAGTCTTTGTTCTTATACTGCCTGACTTTTTCATCATTAATTTGTTCATTACAATTCCTTTAAGGTCGGGGAAGTGTTCAATGGCCTGTACAAAGGGAAGTTCAAAAATCAGTCTTTTCCCCAGTGCTTCCCTTAAAGCAGGATCTAAATTCTTCATATCTTCTTTAGTTTCATTTTTTTGTATTTTCCTAGATTTTCATTTTTTGGGTGTTTTTGAATATTTCAAATTTTTTGGTATTTTTTATGTGGTGTGTGGATGTGATATTTTCCATAGATGATGAGGAGCTTAGATATGCTGAGTCAGAGTCATCCCTAGGGGAGTAATATGCAGAAGTGTCACTGTCAGAGTCATCCCTAGGTTGAACATATTCTCTAGGTTTCTGAATATCCTTAGAATTTTCAACATGAGATCAAATCTTTTCCTCATCCACTTTTATATCCGAGCTACCAGAGAGTGAAATTAATCGGTTGGCAAACTTTCTAAAATTATCCTCCATTAAAACAAATTTCTTATTTATCCTCGAAATATCATCTTCCAAATTCTTTTCATGATCAATCATGGGAGCAGTTGGTGTGTGTTCTTGTTTTTGAATTTGAGATTCAGTAATTTCATCTTCTATTTTCATGTATGATCGAAGAGGAGATTCTCTTGAAATATCCATTATATGATTGTCATTTTCTGAAAATTTCTCATCAAAAATTATGGAAGGAGTCTGCTCAGTGGAAGGATTTTGCTGGAATCTATAGGTCTCATACTCAGCATGTCGTGACTCAAGCATGCAATGCTAGTTTGAGTAGAGTCTACTTTCATTGTCATGATTGATTGTCTCCCCAAACAATGGAGTCATACAGGGTGCATATGTGTCGATATCATCTTTCTAGTCCTATGTATGTGTGGGTTGATCAAAGGAATGGTATTATGGGTTGTCAATGTGGATGTGATCGTCATGGTTAATCCAACACTGATGATCATTAGATGTGAGTCTCTCCATCTGGTGTGATTGGGTTTGGTCTCTCTGCTAATCACGAGTCTCAAAAGTGATTTGTTCTTGAAATGGTTCATTAGTTTCAGCGAGAAACCGGGAATGAGATGGTTCAGTCCAAGATGGCAGTTGCATAGGTGGTCGAGGTGAAAAATATGAGGCTGTGGTGGATTTGATCGGATGATTCGAGTAGAGTGGCTTGGAATTTACCGAGGGGCCCAGATTCATCTGAGAGAGAAAGTCTTCAGCAAATGTTGGAGAATTCTGGAAAGAAGAGAGTTTACACGATTTGGGCTTGATCGAGACAAATTCATTTTCATGATATAGGTCAGATGGGTACTCGGACCATTGTCCTATATTTGTCAAAGGAAGTTGATGATGAATTGACATGGTTGATCTCGGTGCAAGTGCACATGATATTCAAAAGAAATTTTTATCAAGGAGATTGATGGTACATGTGTGTGGCTTTTGATATTCAAAATCGATTCACGTACACCAATGCAAACACAAATCAAAAGCCCAGGTTCACCAACTCACACAATGATGCCGCAAGAGTTCGGCAAATTATCTTTTCAATTTTATTTGGTGATAAATTCAATTTTGGAAAAATTTAGTGTGCTGTTAGGTGCCGAAAAATTTCTTAAAGACTGACCCGAATTCTTACGACTAGTTGCATCCACTTTCAGCTAGTATGGGTGTAAGTACGGACCGTAAAACGGCTACCCGTAAGGACAGAGCCTTACATAATGTCCTCTAAACCACCCACTCTGCTATGGAAATCCAGACCGTTTGTTGGCTACCCGTAGAGCCTCACTGAGAAGTAGCTAATCATTTTTAGAATCAGTAGTCTGAATGAAAATTTCAGAGTTGGGCTCTAACCTTAAGTGTCATCTCTCGCTTACCTAGATAAATAAATGCATCCAAGGTCAGGGTTGCTCTCCCGCAATCATTATTGATTTTATGGATAAATTAAAGTTGGCTATGTCTATCAGTCCCAATTTTAATTAGACAATTATTGAAAAATTAAGTGAGCACAAATACACATCTACCGTCCAGTCCTAATTTCCTTTTAACATTATGTGGCAAATTAGGAGGGAGAAACTCGGGAAAAGCTGATGCACGTGAAACAATGATTTATGCTTAGATAGAAGACTTACACTGATTCCTCGCAATCTCCATGTGGGATGAAATATACGAATCGAAAGATTATTCTAAATGAATGCAAGATGATAAAAACTGCACCTAGGAGAAAGTTCTATTAGTCGGGAAGAATTGATTTTGACTTTTTGACTAAGTTGAACGATCTAAGGTGCGTCTCGATTAAAGTGAAGTGTGGTCCTAAGTTCTACGAGCACAATCAAAAAATATAGAAGCTCTAATAGCTGTATGTGCACGTCTATAGTAAGCGCAACTCATGTCGGGTCCCACCCTCACCGGAGAGTGAACAGGCCACGACACACCACAGAAAAAAGTACAAGGTCTTGTTACACACGCGAGAGTCCAAATGGACACCTCTATAAATGAGAAAATAATTACAAAAATTAAAATTGCAGAAATAAATCCTAGACTCTACGCTCTCTCACGACTTGACTCGATCTTAATTTAATTATCGTTTTTCGGGTGTCAGCGATGATGCGTCGGTTTTGTGAGAAATCGCTCCACGTACGTCGGGTACCTCGCAAGAAAAATAAAAGAGAGAATTTAATAGAGTGACTCAAAAATTTATAAAAAATAAAGACAGAAAATAAATGCAGAAAAAAATAAAAAAATGCAGGAAAAAATGGAAAATATATGATGACGATTTGGGGGTCAGAATACCTGAATAGTGGAAAACCGAAAAAAAATTGGCCAAACAAACTAAGTCATTTGCCTCATCGATAACGACGCCATCTGATGAGTCACAATTTGTCCTTAGTTAATTATCGTGAATTATCGAGCGTTTAAATTAATGTTGAATTTGTCATTGTCGGGCAATCAGAATCGGTCAAGAAATAACCACAAAATTTTATTCAATTTTATTTAAAGTGGTTTAATGTTTATTTATCTTGGGAAAGTCCCAAGGTCGAACTCATGGAGGCAAAGGAACAACCTAGAATTTTTGTCTATCAAAGTTCATGCATTGTTTTCGAGGCGGTCTTTTTTATTTTTAATGCAATTTGGAATGCAAAATGCAAATGTGACCAATTTTAGGGACTGAAATGTAAAGATCAATCAAACGATGTCTAGAAAATATGAGACTTGGCCCAAGATGTCAATAATGATGAAATTAATGCACTATATTTTTTTTGAATTTTTAGATGCAAGATAAATATTTTATGGATTTATGAATGCAAACATAATGAAATTCAATTATTAATTATAATAAACACTAAACCTAATTATTTTCAAGAGATAAAATTATCCAAGATCTATTACTCAGAGATGGATCTCAGAAAAATCCTAAACCTCAAAAATACAAGATTTAATACCTATTAAAAATTAGATATGGAAATATGCAAAATAATTTTTATAAGGCAAATCGTGCATGCAAATGCAAATCTTTTTGGGCATGATGTAACAAACAACTAATTCTACAATCCGTGAAATTTTGTCGATTTTTAGAGCAATGATTAACTATTTATGAATTTCGAAGCGTAAAGTAGGCAAAATATGTAATTTTCCACAAAATATTTAATCATTAATTAACCATGGATCACAAATATATCACAATTTTGCCATATGGTAGAGAATTAGTTGAGAAACATCATGCAATTTTTTTTAATAATAAAATAATGAAATGTAAAAGTCTAAAATAAATAAGGAACATAGGGGTATTACTGCAATATTATAATAATTAAATAGTGCAGAAAATACAGAACAAGTGTTAAACTGTAAATACCTAGATCCTCGGGGGGTTTATTGCAAAATTTCCAAGGGGCACATGCGCAGCATGTGCCCTTGGATGATGGGGGCCTTCACGCAAAATGGGAGACTTGAGGGGGTTTTTTCGCAATTCTTCCAAATTATCTCGTGCCTTGCACGTGCCTTCTTGGCTGGGGGTGCTTCTGTAATTCGTCCAAATACCAAGGGGGTCTTTGCAAGTTGTCCCCCCAACCCACATGCCAAGCACGGGAGAGGGCGTCTCGGGTCTGCTGCCCAGCCGGCGAGGCAAAATGCGGAGGAGGGTCGAGGAGCCTCTGTTGCTGGTGATGCTTGGGCATGACGGAAGTCAGTGCTTGACGAAGGTGGTAGAGTTCTTCTCCCGGTGGCTTCTAGATGCAGTATCTGAGCAGCGTAGTAAGGTCTATGGAGGACTCCCTGCTATCGATGGATCTCCTCTTGATGGGATGTCCGTCGATGAAGTTGAAGTCTAAGAAGGCATCGAAGTTGTTAACGAGGATGTCGATGGTGAGCTCTGGAAGTGACGGAGGTGGGGAAGGTGATGGATGCGACCTTGATGAAGGGGTGGAATGGTGTTGAGCGGAGGCTGGGCGGTAGTTGAGGATGCTTCAGGAGGCGGCTGGTAGCGATTGTGGTACGGGCAGAGTAGAGCTCTGATGGAAATGGTGATGGTGGAATTAAGAAGGGTATCGGGCTCGACGACTTTACAAATCGGAGCAATGGCAGCGAGTACCTGGGCTCAAGCTGCTACGAAGTGAGGTGACCTCGGACCTTGTCGCAGTAGGGAGGGGTTCCAGGCTGTCATCGTCAGCCCTGTTCTCGATATTAGTGCAGACGATGGATGCCTTGAAGACGAGAGGCAGAGGTCTAGTTATATAGTAGAGGAGTCAGTCAGCCATGGAAGGCAGTAGATCAGCATCATCTGATTGGCGGCGATTAGGATCAATTGGATTTGCATGGGATTTGGGCAAGATTGAATTTGACGAGGTTGCGAGGCTAATCGGGAAGGCGGTGTTCGATTAGGATTGCGAAGGAGATCGTGGGTTGATTTGGAAGATCGGGGTGAGATACGCAGGGGAGGCGGCCTGTCATAGATGGAAGGTAGCGGCGAGGGCAGTGGGCGGCGGAGCTGCCTATAAGGGGATAGAAGCAGAGATTGCAAAAGGGAGAAGATGGAGGGTGCACATGCTGGACATGTGCTAAGGAGGCACATGCAAAGCACGTGCGTGTTTTTTTAATTTCTATTTTTATAAAAACAAATATGTAAATGACTAAAAAATGGGTGACGTGTTATAGCTCCAGGAGCTACCACGTGTCAGCACCACGAAAATTTTAAAAAATAAATACAATAATAAATACGTAAAAATATTAAATGACTCGGATAAAAAAACTTCTTCATGAAAGTTGCTCGTCTCGATGAGATCTACAACTTTCTAAAGAGACCAAAATCGAAATTGATCATTTGCACAAAGTGATATTTTTGGAGTATCCCATGTACATAGAATACCTTGATTTTTAGGTTTTATAATTTTTTGTCATTTTTAAACCAATGAAATCCGGAAAAAAATATGATAAAATCAAATATAAATATTTATGCATCAATCTATTTTTTTTGGATTTTTATTAAGAAAAAGAAGAAATAAACTAAAACGCGAAGAAGACAATATTTGTACAGACAATCAGTGAAGACTCAAACTTTGTTAGTTTCTTTGATTTCAAGCTCAGTCTGGATTTGGATTTTTACTCATTTCAATAAAACTTTTATCAAAGAAGACAAATGAAAAAGAAATAAAATAAAATGAGTCAATTATGTACATAAATTAATAGGTCAAAAACCGCTAAAATACAAAATGTACAAAAGTTGCCCAAAACCCAACTTTCACATATGAGCTCTGATTCACTTGAATTTGGTCTTATTTTGAAGATATTTGAATGTCTATTAGTTCAAAAGTGAGTAGGATCAAATCAGACATTGTATGAGGAAGATATCGAGTTTTTAGTCTGGAAATCCTAGAACTAGTGTTTAGGTTTTTGGTCCACTTATTTAGGTTAGTGATTTTTTTTCTATTTTTTATTTATTCTTGTTAGCAAAATGTAAACAGTGGAGTGGTTTCAAGTCATTTGTAGTAGCATGAATTAGTTAAAAATCAGGGAAGTGAGGCTATTTACAGGTCAATTGAACTGTGATTTTTGACTTCTTATTTTGTGCAATAATAAGTGATAAAATGCAATTACTATCAAAACAAGCATGAATGCTAATTATGCCAAATAAATGAATAAATGCCAATGAAATTTAGGGAGATGAGATTAATTCATTATTTTTAGAGTGTTGAATCAGAGATTCATCAACCCATCAAATGTATCCGGACCCCATCGATAGGGGCCTGGATGGCTTGAAGTCCTGAGCTTGTTAGAATACGTCGGAGATCCCTCATACAGAGTCCACAAGACTGAAAAAGATATAGGAAACTTCGTGGTGCAAGGGCTATCAGATCTTGGTTTTTATTAGTGGAGTTTGCACTGAGATGAGAAGAGATGAAGGTGCACCAGTGATAGGTGGCGGAGGGAGCATTAACCCTTCGATCCTGGAGGCCTCAAAAGGTGATAGGGGGTCAGATCGATGGAGAAGCAGATGTGGGAGGAAATGGGGTGGTTGACGTGTCAGGAAGAGGGTCGAATCACCATGAAATGATCGAAGCCCTAATGGCTTCAGGGATTGAAACTAGTGAAATCGCGCTACTTAATGATCCAATGATTGAATTAAGTACGAAAATGAAATGAAGGAATGAAAATCTATCTACAGAATGTAAAATGCGCAGCTCTTTCATGGCCAGGAAGTCAAGGAGCAAGACATCACTAAGTGCTGCCTGGACCTCCTGTCCTCCGGCGGTGCTCCGAACCTCGAGTAAAGTTCCTCTATGACCGGTGGACTCTCGCGCACACGGTTGGGGACTATGCAGATCTTGGAGAGGGATCAAAGGATGAAAGAACAAATGGGTTCTTTATTTATATATTGATGTTCGGTCGATCTTTGATTGATATTTATTCGTGGCTCAATTTAGATCAGGCAAATCCAATGAATAGGTGTGGATGGCGATCGTGATGTGAAGAAGGTCTATGAAGGACTTGAGGTGAAAGGAGGCACATGGCGACCTGGAAAATTTGAGGAAGTGAGGGTCTTGAGGCTCTAACAGACGTTAGAGGCGGGGGAAGGACAGTTGACTTGGGTCAACTATCCTCACATCCCGATTGATCCACCTAGGACATTGCAAGATAAAATAGGAACCTTATTCAAAAATAAATGAATTTAAAATAATAAATTATTTTAGTAAATTTGGTTATAAATAAAAAATGTTTTTTTTATTTTGTGTAGTATTTTAATTTGATTTTTATTTATTTTTATCAGTTAATTTATTACAAGTTACTTTTTACCAGTGTATTTACAGGTATATTGACCTATGTTTTGTACATTTTATTTTAATTTTATATTTTTGATTTTATTATCTCATTTTCACATTTATTTTTTTATAACTTATTTTAAGGTACACAAATATATTTTTATTGTATTTTTTGATATATTTTATACATTTAAGTAAATAGTGGTACGTATTATATAGGTATAAGTATAGGTATTCCATCTATGTATTTCTATAGGTTATTTTATTTTTATATTTTCTTTATGGTTTTATTTTATTCTAAATACGTGCATATACTATAAATAATATTTACAAAATTATAAAATAGAAACTTGTAAAAATAATAAAGAATAAATAAAATGAATATTTTATTCAGGTATATTGTACAATAGGGGTCCAAAACCTAATTTTCACACGTTAACTCCAAATCAAATGAAATCTCCATCTCTAAATAATTATTAAAAGTTATATACAACTAATTGTGACTTTGACACATTTTGAGTTTTTTTGGAGGAGATATGGATCTAGGATTTTGGGTTTTGGCTTTTTATTATGAGCATAAAATGTACATTGTATATTATCTTTGTGCAAACGCAATTTTGTATTTTTCTATATTATTATCTACAATATTCATGCAAAAAGTTTCTTTATTTGAGGTATAAATAATAGGCCCAAAAATGAATTAATGGTAAATAATAAATGGGATTTTTATTGTCTAATTGGCCCTTATCTCCCTGTACTTTATTCCTTGTCGACCAAATCAATTCTTGACTTGGTCTCAGGGTTTAGGGTCCTTTGGAATTTTATTCTTATTCTTATTCTTTTCTTTATTCTTTTATTTTATCTTTAAACAATGTATTCTATAAATTAACTATACAATGAATAATGGATGTTAATTTGTACAAAATAATGATATTTACATGCATTTAGCTACGGTTTAAAGGCCAAAATGAAAGAATAAAGGTGATTAAGTGGATATTCACCACCCCCTATACTTTCCTTTGTTAGTCTATAGCAAACATTTATGCAATGAGTGTAGAAAATAAAAATAAAGAAAAGAAAAAGAAATAACTTGGAATAATTGGTGACTTTTCAACTAGTCTTAATATAGTCAAAAGTTTGGAGCTCAGAGAAGGCCTTTGGATTAATTACGTGTTCGAAACCACATGGAAGTCGGGAAGTGTGACATGATAGCACTTAGTTACCATACTTTTATCATCCAGTACAATTCACAATCGGGTCAGAACCTTCCTCTCAGTCGCATACTCTTGCTACCTTGAAATGATAGAACCATGTGTGTGAATTTGTTCATCTCTTCCCAAACAAAATAGATGAACCATCAAGGTGTCTTCTCTTCTAGTAGCCCATACTCATAGAGAGAGATAGTCCCTTCTAAGGTTAGGTGCTCCCAATCTTTACCATTGAATGGGGGAGAAGTTAGAAGAATGGGAAAAGAAGTGGGAATGGATGGGTGTAGTCTTCATTCCCTTGTGAAGTCTGTTAGTGTAACTGATTCTTCACCATGAAGCAAGCTTTTTCTGGAGCTCAAATATTTTTGGATTTTTTGTATAGGCTCCTTAGGATATTTTCTTTGACTTTATACAGCTTATGCATTCTTGCTTGTGCCCTAGTAGATATAGTATATTTTCTTCCACCCATTTTTGGGGTATTGGAAAAAAATTGTACCGGTAGACTATTCCTCATCTGAAGCATTATATCAATCCATCTACAATCTTTAGATATCATTGTTACCAAAAGAAGTGGGTTAGAGTACCGGTGTCGGCATTCCCCAAGAATGGTTCCTGAGCCACCCTTGATGAAGCGGCATTGCATCGTCTGAACTTAGACTCCAGGGTTTTTCAACAGTCCATCTGAGTTGAGCTAAGTGCTAGGTGTGAGGTTCCAATCAAGTCACTATATCAAGAGTCATACGGATGGTATGAAGGTTTCTATTTAAGCACGTTGAATTGAATCATGAACATAGTCTTATGGAACCTAAAGAATTAAGTCAATTTTGCCTGAAATATCTCCACTTCCAATCCTCAATGGGATCCTCTAAAATTAAGTGTATTAACATCTATTCCAAGATCCAATCTTCATCTGTATTTGGACTTGTTCAATTGTCTATATTTATCTGAAAAAATGTGAATGCTATGTACAATGCAAGAAAAATATTTTTGTGATTCCATTTTATAGTTTTAAACTTTTTGTGGATTTTTTTAAAAAAGTTTTGCAAAGTTTTGTCCAATTTTGAAAAAGATTTTGCAAATGTTTTGGGATTTTAATTTTGCAAATTTTTAGAAATTTTTCAAAAACAAAAGGTTTTGGAAAAAAGAGATAGTATGTGCAACTATTTACACACGCGTGCATCTTTTTATTTACATAGATTGGTTTATAGGAATTTACAAGATCGTACATACAAGGTTTATAAGGAATCTTTATTTGTTTGAATTTTGTACATAATTCTCAAAAATAATTTGAAAAGATTTTTACAACCATTTTGAAAACTTTATTTTGCAAACTAACTTGACAACTAATTTTTACAAACATTTTACAAAATTTGAAAATTACTTTGCAAAGAATTTTCGAACAATATGTATAGATTTTTCAAACTATTTTTGCAACCATTTTCCAAACCATTTGCAAATATATTTTCAAAACATTTTATTTCAAATAAAGAAAACAAATTTTTACAAATAAAATCATTCTATAGAGGTTTAAAATATTTTATAATATATTTTTCAAACAATTTTCGAAATATTTTTCAAAAAATTTTCCAAACCATTTTTCAAACATTTTGCAAAACATTTTTACCCGATTTATTAATCAGTATATATAAAGAATTTTAGTGAATTTTTTACAAGTATGTTATTTACACTTAATTTGTTGTATTTTAGACATACTTATTGAAAATATGAAAGCACGCTAAAGTATATACAACATATATATGACCCCCCTATATTTATCTTGATCTATGTCCTCATAAATAAGAGAGAAAAGTGAAGACATAACTCGTGTTGACTATGGAGAAGAGTATACTACAACAACTAAAGAATAATGAACAAAAGAATGCAAATTCGACTGCCCCCCATACTTAGGATCAAATAATCCTAAGTATAGCAGATTGTATCTACATGCAGGAAGGGTTGAGGGTGGGAATGAATAATGTCAACGATTCGTCATGTCTCCCCCTATACTTGGGTAAAATATCCCTAAGTATAGATAGGAGTATCAACAAAAGAGGAGATGGGAAAGAATGAACATATGAAGTCACTCATCCCCCTTATACTTAGGATGAAGCATATCCTAAGTATTGAAGCAATGAGTGAGGAAAACAAAATAGCAAATAAAACATAAATTGAAAAATATAAAAGAAGAAAAGAAGAAACTAGCAAAGGAGTTTTTGAGGAACATTACCTGAATCTTTTGATGTTGTTGAGATTGTGGATGCTTCTTCATTGCATGTCACTTGGACTGAATCGACATCGACCAAGAAAGTGTCATGCTCAAGGTATGGCTTCAGTAATTGACTGTTGACGATGAATAGTTGTGTGTCATGCAACAAATATGATATCATGATTCTTCCATTTTCATGCACTTCTTTCACTCTGAATGGCCCTGTCCATTTACTCTTTAATTTGCTCGGGAATATCTTTAGCTTTGCATCAAATAGCCACGCTTTCTTTCTAGTCTCGAAGGTATTTCGTCTGATGTGCCGATCATACTAGCATTTAACCCTCTCGTTGTACATCAAGGTGTTATCATACACATAGTCTCCGAATTCCAGGAGCTTGTTCAGATACTTTTTTCTTTTCTGACCACCTTTTCATGAGTCCAAGTTGTTGACGTTGATTATCCATAATTATTTGTGGATCAATTCCACGGACATATGGCATGGCTTTCCATACACAAGACGATAGGGTGACGTACTCAAAGGAGTCTTGTAAGGAGTTCTGTATGCCCAAAGGATGTTGTCCAAGAGTTGAGACCAATTCTTTCTGTCCGGCTCACAAGCTTCTGCAAGATCATCTTGATTTCTCTGTTTGATAATTCGACCATGCTATCGGTCTAGGGATGATAAGGAGACACAACTCGATGCTTGATGATGTACTCATTCATTAATTTCTTGACCTCTCTGTTAATGAAGTGACTACCCCCGTCTGATATCAGAATCTTCACAATCCCGAACCGCGATATGATGTTCTCACTCAGAAATCGACAAACTATACGGTTGTTTGTGGCTTGGGCAGGGATAGATTCAACCCACTGACTCACGTAGTCAACAGCAAGAAGGATGTGCTCAAATCCCTGACTATTGGGGAAGGGTCCCATAAACTCGATGCCCCAAGCATTGAATATATCTAAAATCTGAATGAACTTCAAGGGCATGAAATCTTCAACTATAAGGGTGTCTCCCAATCTCTGACAGTCAGTGCAGTGCTTCATAAATGTTGCAATATCCTTAAATAATGTCAGCCACCAGAGGCCATACTATAGTACTTTCACGATCATTATATCTCCAGAGTGGTGTCCACTAGATTCAAGCGAATGACAATACTCGATGACACTATGATGCTCCTCCTAAGGGATACACTGTCACTGAATGCATTCTACTCCTTCCCTAAATAGTAGTGGATCTTCCCATTGATAGAAATGGATAGTGAACATGAATTTGTCCTTCTTGATTTTCATCCAATCTTGTGGGACTACACCGAAAATGAGGTAGTTCATAATATCGGCATACCAAGGGTGTGAATCCACAACCAGAATAGACTCGTCAGGAAAGGTGAATGTGATGGACTCACTACTCAATGGAGGATTTTGCTGCCCAATTATGGAGAGGTGATATGCTACCACATTCTGAGCTCGAGTCTTATCTTTGATCTCCAAATCAAAGTCCTGGAGGTGAAAGATCCACCTGATTAGTCTAGGCTTAGCATCCTTCTTCTGTTGTAAGTACTGGATGGTAGAGTGGTCATTATAGATGGTAACTTTAGATCCATGTATATAGGATCTGAACTTCTCAAGGGTTAAGACCACAACCTGCTATTCTTCCTCTATGACAGTGTAATCTCTCTGAGCTTCGTCTAGCATTTTGCTGGAATAATGAATGGCATAGGGTGCCTTGTCTTTCCTTTGTCCTAGAACAACCCAACTGCAAAGTCTGACACATCTGTCATGATCTCAAAAGGGAGGGAACAATCTGGCAGTTGTAGGACTAGAGCTTGAGTGATGAGATCCTTCACCCGATTAAATGAAAGGAGAACCTGCTGATTAATATTAAACTTTGTCTCTTTGCACAACAATTCTTTAAGAGGTTGGGCAATACGGTTGAAAATCTCTGATGAAACTTAGAAACCCACATGCCCTAGGAATGAACTCACATGTCTTACATTGTGAGGTGGCTCAAGATTGTTGATAACATCCACCTTTGTCGGGTTGTCTTCTATGCCATGCTTGGAAATGACGTGACCTACCAAAATTCCTTCTGTGACCATGAAGTGGCTCTTTTCCCAGGATAGAACAAGATTAACTTCACGGCATTTCTGAAGTACTCTATCTAGGTGCTTAAGACATGCATCGAAACTATCACCATAGATGGTGAAATCGTCCACGATCACTTCAAGAAACATCGAAATATTTTTAGCAAAAACAACAAACATGCATCTCTGGAATGTACTAGGTGCGTTGCACAGACCAAAGAGCATTCTCCTCAAGGAGTAGGTGTCGAACGAGCAAGTGAAGGTAGTCTTCTCTTGGTCATTTTGGGTGATTGCAACTTGGTTTTATCCATAGTACCCATCGAGAAAGCAAAAGAACTCCTTGCCTGTTAATCTCTCCAGAACTTGATCGATGAATGTCAAGGGGAAGTTGTCCTTCTTGGTTGCAACATTGAGGCGGCGGTAGTCAACAGATACATGTCAGTATGTCGGTAACTGAGTAGAAATATCCTCTCCTATGTAATTTTAACAATTGTGAGTCCAGCCTTCTTTGGAACTACGTGTAGATGGATCACCCATTTTTAATCGGAGATGGGATAAACGAAGCAAGAATCACACCATTTCCTGATTTATTTCATGACTATGTCCTACAAATTTGGGTTCAGTGAAATGCTCGAGACGGCTTGACATCTTCTTCCAAGTAAATATGGTGTGAGCAAAGAGCAGGATTTATCCCAAAAAGGTCTGATACATGCCAACCAAGTACCTTGTTGTTTTTGTCTAGATCCACGAGAAGTCGAGATTGTTGATACATGGTCATCATGTTGCTGATGATGACCGGATACATATTCTCTGCTCCCGTAAGGAAGGCGTACTTAAGTCCTTCCTGAAGTGGCTTTAATTCTTGTTCTGATCTGGCCTGTTTTTCGATCACTTCAGAAACCATCCTCGTAGGTGGATGATTTTTCATTCAATTGGAGGTGCTGCTCACCTCAGTAGCTTGTTGTTCCTCTAACAATGTGATGAATAGATCGGCAATGAATTCATCATGTTTGGATTGGCATGAATCTTATGAATCAAATAGATGCATCAACAAATTGGATATTGTCTCCCAAGTGATTGGAGCTTGAGTCGATTGTGCTTTCCATGTCCACCTCAGGAGAGAGGATTTCTAGGGTACATGTATCATTCAAAAACAATTTTGTGTCTCTGATTTCTGCAATAAGGTCACAATCTGCTTCAAACGATGCTAAATAACTTTCATCAGATACAACTTTTGGCTCACTAACCATGTCTATGGTAACTCTACAGTTGCTCGAGAAAAATGTGGTCTTCCTAGACCCATAGTCAACCACGACCTCTACAGTTTACAAGAATGGTCGTCTAAGAATGATTGGGATTGAAATAATGGTACAAGGGAGTCCATATCAAGGACTACAAAATCAAAAGGAAACGGCATGTCCTATACCTTTACAATAACATCTTCTAATAGCCCTCAAGGTCTCTTGATGGATCGATCAACGAACTGAAGGATCATGTGTATGGGCTTCAATGGACCCAACCCAAATTCTTGCAATAATTATGAGGGAAGGAGGTTGATGAAAGAGGTGTTGTCAAGCAGAGTCCGCTTAAAGAATTGGTGAAAAATTTTGCATCTAATCAAAGGTGCTCCTTTATCTAGCTTTTTTTGAGGGAGATTATTGATGGCTGCAACTATTGCCATCGTAAGAACGTACTTTTCAACTTGCTGGCCTCTGTTATTGCGGTTTGATCGACGCTTGTTTGTACAAGCTTCCTTTAATCCCTTCATTACAATGGGCATGTATTCCATAGCTTGCATTAATGGTAACTCTAATGGTAACTCAACAGTTAAATTTTTAAGAAGCAACACCATGATTGAACAATGCACTTTTTCTTTTTTGCAATTTTTTGGATTTATGTATTACATTAGGAAAAGGAATATTTACAAAACTAAAATCAAAGGCATTGTTCTTATTTACAACAAAATTCTTGTCTACAATATTCAGTACATCTGATTTGCAAAAAGGTGTACATTTTGGAAATGATGGTGCTGCTGCAGGTGGACATGCAAAAAATGCAGTCATCGCTTCATCGATTGACGTTGGATCAATTGTTGGTGCTAGCCCCTCCATGGCAGGCATATCTTTACATTGATTGTGTTTTTCTTTTCGGTCATTTTTATTTTTTTTATTTTTTTGTTCTTTTTTTTTATGGAGATGGTGATGACTGACAGCTGGCATGGCTCCTCCTTCTTCTTCTACCTCACCTGAACCTGTAGCTAGCACGACTAATGCAGAAGATGATGATTCACCTATCGAAGATTTATTCTTCCCTTTGATTGTGGCAGATGGAGGCAAGGTCCTACTATTCCTAAGAGTAATAGTATTAGATAAAGAAAAATCACAATCATCTTACTCTACAGGCACAAACTATATATCATATCTATCTTCTCTTTTCTCTTGAAATTATTAGGATTAGCTTTGACCTGGGTTGGAATAGGAGTTTTGGTGGCCATTAGGTCATCTATCTTTCTTGTCATCTCTGTGAGATCCTTTACTAATTAGGCAAAGCAATCACATCTGGGTTCACAGGAACCACCTCGGAAGGTTCAACGTGTTGATCACGCTGTGACTGTTGGTGGAAGGTTGAGTCTGGGATTGTTGGTAGTGTTTCTAAGGAGGAGGAAGTTGATACTATTGGTATGGAAGAGGAGGAGGATATTGATGTTGTGGTGCAGCCGCGTACCCGTGGTACGGCTCGTGGGAACGGTAATGTGGCTATGGGTACTGATGTAACTGTCTCCAATTGTTGTGATACTATAGAGATTTGTGATGTTGATACTGAGGATGAGGTTCGGAGGATTGTGCAAAGCTACCACCCTGAGGTTGGTGGTAAGGCCAGTTGGATGGTAGCTGGCCCTAGGATTGTCCAGTAGGATGGGCCAGTTGTACGTCATTGCTCAAGACACCATCGACTTCTTAGATCAGGGGTGGTGGCGAGAATGCTGGATCAGAAGATTGTAGGTAGTATGGATGGTAGACCCATCTACTACTACGATGGGGCATGTTCGAGTGCCTACACGTAGTGCACGTGCTGGATTGTCGACTACTGTGTTCTGGGTTGAGGCTGTTGTGGAGGCGTCGGTTCATCCTTCTTCTCAACAAGAATCTCTAACAATGGTGTCGCTGACTGGCATGAGTTGATGGTACTCACCAGTAGATCCAACTGCTTAATGATTTGATCGACTTTATCTAAAATTTGCACCTTCTATTCGATCACAATGATCTTCTATAGATCATGTTACTATTTCTCGATAATGTCAACCTTGGAGAGATGGCCCCCAATGATGCTGAGGTTGGAGCTCTCATATCTGTGCCTCACGGGACGCTACCATGTGGACTAGTTTGTGGTGGACCTGATACTATCTATGATAAGCATGCGATGAAGAGAGGGCGACCTCTCCTTCGGCCATTTCTTCGAAGATCTGCCAAACTATATCTTCATCCTTGTTGAAGTGGGATCTCTTACAAGAAGCATCAACTATTCTTTGTCTCTCTATACATTCAAGCCCCTGAAGAAGTGTTCGACCTAACTGTTCTTCGGTATATCATGGTGGGGGCACTTCTCCTGCAGCTCAGTAAATTGCTCCCACGCTTCATGAATTGACTCGTGGGTAACATGAGTGAAGATGCAAATCCTGGCTAGCATCTGGTTGAGTTGATAGAGAGGGTAATACTTGTGAAGGAATGCAGATTTAAGTTCCTCCCAGGTCGTCATGACCTTTCCCAAATGATTGACCCAGTACAGGGCCTTGTCTTGTAAGTTGAAAGGGAATGTAGTCATCTTGACTACACTTAGTGGAATGTTAGTGTGGTGGGTCGTTCTACAAATGCGAGAGAACTGCTGCAAGTGAATGTAGGACTCCTCATTGGTATTCCCGTAAAATAATGGTAAAAGTTCAAGGAACTGAGGTTTTAGCTCAAAATGAGCGTGCATCGGTGGGATGTGAACCACTCAGTCATCTAGTTGTCTCTAGGATTGTATGTTTTCTTCAGCGTTGGTTTATGATTCTCATTCATTGGCTATTCTTCTTCATCTGGATCCTCACAGGGTGGGCCTTCATTTCTTCCTCCTCCTCCTCCTCTGGCTTTGTTTCTCAAGTCATTCAACATATCTTGAAATGCAGTTTGTGCAAGGGCTTGTTGTGTCAGCTGTTGTTGTATGGATTTGGTGGAAGCTAGCAACGAAGCGTTAACTAGATTTTGATTTGGCGCTTTGCCCTACTTTGGATTGGGAGGCTACTACCCTTTGCCCTTTCCTTGAGGAGCCATTTCTGAGTCTGAAGAGATGAACTTTGTTTTGGGATTGAAGACAAGGGTTGTCTTCTATCTGCAATGTAAGAGAATCCCAATCAGAACACTTAAAATTGAATGTCTGTTGTAGTGATGAATCTGAGATTAGGGTCAATCCCAGATGGTTGGGAATGGAGTAAAATATATAGACTAAAATCGACCTCCATTAGCAACGGGCGGAAGTTGGACAAAGGTGGTCCCGATTTATTAGGAGATAAAGGAAGGTGGAAAGAAGATGAGGTGTCTAGAGATCTGGTCGCAAGGTCTGAACTAGGTTCTCGGGAATCGCCTCGAATTATTGACGATGTCGAGTCCATGTAATCGATGTCAGTGTCGGTAGAGTCCTGAATAGACCACCCATGGATCGACATCATGAAGAAAGAGAGGATCGATGCAGGAAGAAGGATACACTGTTTAAAAAGGAATAAAATGGAGTCTAAAATAGTATAAAGACTCGATACGAGTAGGAGGTCAAAGAGGAGACACATATTACAAATTTTGTCCATGTGTGCAGGACTTGATCTTTGAACCTTGATCTAGATCCTTACAAACATAATAGAATATTGGGTTCACCAATTCAACACAATGTGAAGCCGTAAAGGATCAGCTATTTTTATCTTCTCATTTTTAGAATTGTTATTTCAGGCAAATCTTTTAACAAGTCCTTAGTACCCTAACCCTATAGGAATAAGAGTACTGCCAGAAACGTATCCCATACTTATCATTTTCCTTTGTAACCTATAGTCTGCACTTTTTGAGATCCTTATAACCCTTCCTGGAACCCTAATCTGCGAAAGAATAAGTGGGAGGAAGCCGATAGGTAAAACCACTACATCAGAACTCGTTGTCAATGGAATCACCCGTGAGCATGTAAGGACCTACTCAGATGCAAATTGATGAGCCGCCCGAACAACTGAGGTAAAGGTCTAAATACGGTCGTTGCGACCTCAGTCGCACGGGACTCAGAGCTCAACGAGAAAAAGATCAGACCACCAAATAAAAATCAAAACACGATAAAAATCAAGGTAGCGGTCTCACTATGATATTAACCTGATATAGCACCCAGGGTCGAACTAGGAGAGCACGTGATGGCCTTGCGGCCTACGAAGTAGTCAAGAAAATAAAAAATAAAAACAAAGGTTTTTTTGGTGGATTTTTAATATTTTTATAATTTTTTTTCAAATTTTTAATTATAAAGAAAACAATAAAACCAATAAAACAAGCAACTTTCTTCAATTATTTAACTGTTCTAAAATGCTTAAAAAATCAATCAAAAATATTTTTTGAATTTCGATATTTTTTACTGTTTTTGGTGAATTTTTGGTAATTTTTTGATTTTTATAGAATTTTATAAAAAATGAAACAAAACTGAAAACAAGGGACATTGTCTAGTCGAGCTCTTAAGACTAAAATAAAATCTAAAATGGTTCAGCAGAGCCTGGAGGTATTTTTCATTAAAATATAGATAAAAAGGAAAAATCAGAGACTGGATTTATTAATTTTTGATTTTTTCTATGATTTTTTAGAATTTTTATAAGTTTTTCAATGTTTTTCAATTTTTATATTTTCTATAAGTCCCAAAATGACCAAACTTGGTCAGAAAATCTAACCCCAACAAAACACACAAAATTTAATTTTTTTGTAATTTTTGAAAATGTTTTAATATTTTTTTGTGATTTTTATTTCTGGAGAGTAAGAAAAATAGAGGTTTTCGAATTTTTAAAAACAGAAAAAGGGCTCCAAAAATTTCCCAAAAATTAGTGAAAATTCTACACAGTGGCAGGAGCCACATGTCAAATTTTCACTTAATTTGGAGATGAATTGATATTTTATTTAAAGCAAACACAAGCCCACAGTTACAAGGACCTTCTACAATAAAAATAACTTCTAGGGGCCTAAAAATCACAACAATAGAAATACAGGGGGTCCACGTGCAGAAATCCCAGATTCGCGCGCGCAAGGCACGTGTCTGGGGCACTCAGGGACCTATCTGCAAAGAAACTTAAGTCCCTGGACCTATTAGTAACACGTACTAAAAGTCCAGGGGCAAAAGTATAAAAAGCCCACTATATTCGACACATGTGGAAATACAACACTCACAGGGGCATCAATATAAATATCCAAAAAAAATTCATTTCATAACAACCAGAAATTACAGGCCCTTACATGCAATTTACCACAAAATACACGTGACGAAACACATGTCCACAACACACAGGGGCAGAAGTGTAATTAAAAGAAACAACAAGGTCCTAACTACAATTGTTCCAAACTAAAATAAACTACGAAAATATTTACAGGACTATTTAATAAACATGAAAAGAAAGGGGCCTAAGTGATATTACCCAACTTATTATCCGAGGGTGGAGGACGCACCATGTGGATATCCAACGGCTGCTGGTGGTCGCTCCTCAACGAAGGGACCTCGGGGAATGATCAGACGGCGGGGGGCTAGCCACGTGGAAGATCAACGGTCGAGAGGCGCTGGCTACCCTTCGTTGGATGGAGGGCAGAGAAGAGGCCACGTGTCGATCTAACGGTGGCTGCGGGGCCTCTTCTTCACCCTGATTGGACGATCCACAGAGAATCTGGCAGGCAGGGGCGAGTGGACAGCTCTGGAGGGTCCAGGAAGAACAGGTGGCCGCGAACTTCTCCGGCCCGATACACGTGCAGTGGACCTCCTCGAGGGCTGCTGAAGATCGGAATTGAATCGCCTCGGTGGCCCGCAGCCAATGGGGGCCTCCGATGAAGCTGGAGGCGTCGGAGATGCTCCGGCGACCAAGGCGGAGCTGGAGCTGCTGCTCCTGAACATTCAAACCCTCAGATGGGCCTGTCTTGACCTCCAAAGTAGAGCAACAGACTCCTGGGTCGAGGGCAAAGTGCCTCGACCCGGTTAGAGGTGATGGGGGTGAACGGTGCGTCAGGACGAAGGAGCTCCGGTGAAGCGACGGTGAAGGAACTCGACTCCCAATTTCCTGACGAACTGGGTTGAGCGGAGGGGTAGAGAACTTGCAGGAGAGAAGGACGAAGATGATGGTCGGTTCCGATGATCAAGATGTGAATGGATGTGGTCGGAATCGAGGGTCGACGGCGAAGGGGCGATTTGGGGGTAAATGGAAATTAGCTAAAACTAGAGAGAACTAAGGTTACCTTATGGTCGATGTCGACTGTGCTTGAGCTGCTGCAGCTCTGGGTCCTAGCCTCGAGGGTCGTCGATGCCCGAGGCTCGAGCACCACGCAGGGGGCGGCGCACGGCGGCGCTAGGTCACCGGATCAATGGTCTGGACACCCTCTCCTTGCTGCAACACCACCGGCCGAATGTTGTCACTCAGGCGGAGATGGTGGAGGTCCTGGGGTGGAGAATGCGGAGCCAAAGATGAGTGATTCGTGCGGCGGAGCTCAGGTTAAATATAGTTAGGGGTCCGGCTAAGAGAGGATTGGGCGAGCTGATCAGAGCGCGGATCCCCTAAACCCACCCCGGGCGTGGATCTAGATCGATCAAGGAGCAAATGGAGCCCGGGGTTCACAGATTTGGCGATCGGGTTGAGCGAGGAAAAGTCTGAGAAATCGGGTCGGGCGCGTCAAACCCGGCTCTCGTGGTCCTGGGGGGAGTGTTGATCGGGGGTCAACATCCCCTGTGGACCAATTAGAGCCCACCAATTATCCAGATTTTGTAAATTAAATAATAAATAGAAATAGGTCGAATTTCACAAAAGTCAAAAAATAAAAAATATTTCTTTTATTTTAAACTCTGTTTTTAAGATTTTTATTTATTTTTTTGAAATAAAAAAAATAGGTATTTACAATATAGTACAATATACATAGGTATATACAATATTGAATTTTTAATTTTGATTTTTAATTATTTATTTTTATACATTTTTATTCCAATTTTATATTTTATTTATTTATAGCATCAAATTTGGAGTATTTTGGTATTTTTATTTTATTTTTATTATTTATTTACAAGGGGTAAATAAATAGGTTTATTTATATGCATATGTGGTATATATACAATGAAGGAATTGATTTTTTATTTCTTTTTATTTTATTTTTTTGTTTTTATAATTTTCATTTTATTTACACCATGAAGTCTAGAATATATACAATTTTTATGGGATTTTAATTTATTTATTTATAGGGAGAAATAAATAGGTGTGTGGTCTTATGTACATGGTGAATATATACAAGGTGGAAGCATTTTTATTTTCTTTCTAATTTTCTTTTATTTTTCTCATTTTTATTTTAATTTAATATTTACAAATATTTACAAATAAATACAACCCATTTTTATTTTTATTTAGAGGAAAATATATTTTTTTTATTTAATTGCAGGTATATATACACCAATGAGCATCCTTATCTCTCTCTACTTGGGTATTTTTATGCGGTCAGGCCCATGCTGAGCCCTCCCTTGGGATTAGGTTGCTCAATATTTATTCTGAATATTTCCCTCTTTTTCTTTTGTCTCTTTATTCTTTTATTTATGCACAAAAACATGCTAATTATGCATATTTACACAATGCATGCAATTTGATAATTATTTGTATTTACAAGAATATACATGTGTTTTGCAAAGGTTTTGTAGCTAAAATAAAAGAATAAAGAGTGATGAATGGGTATTCATCACCCCCCATACTTATCTTTTCTAGTCCCTTAGCAAACACTTATTTGAAAAAGAAGTGAAAAAGAAAAAGAAAAAGAGGAGAATATACATGGATTAATGATGAATATTAAACTTTCCTTCATTAAATTGAAATATGGAGCTCGATCAGATCTTTGGATTATTAATGTGTCGAAACCTTATTTAGACTTATGTTTAAAACTTAACAGCCTCTAAGATCCACTAATCTATAATCAAGACTCCTCAATAATCCAGATCAGAACAAGTCATCATACACAAACACTGAAGACTATCAGTCTTTCCTTGTATTATGAATGTGAAATACAAGCTCTCCACCATAGAAGTGGTAACTTGACAACCCTCCCCAACAAGGTAACTCTATGACCTCAATCTGGCCACTCTTTCCTTGAGGAGCGGGGTATTCCCTTCTAAGTTCAAGTTCAACCGGCTCAAGAAGAGGGGGAAGAAGAGAATGGACCATGGCCAGTGTAGCCATGTATCCTTGGGAGCTCAACCAGTGTAGCTAAGTCTCCCTGCTGCAAGCTACATAAGATGAATCCATGAGTCTCAAACTTTGCTTATTTGCACTATATACATACTCCGGTGAGATTATCATTTTCTATCACACCCACCACTTTTTTGAAGTTATTTTCTTTTTGCATTTTTTTTCAAGTGCATCTATACAACATATACATGTGCAGCATAAATACAAGGAGTTTTTCCTCTTGAGACAGTAGACTATCCCTCTTTTGAAGCATTATTGCATCCCACAACTCCTGTCGTTAGACCTCATAGCAACCAGACCAAGTTGAGACGCACTTCCTTCACTAAAAGAAGAAGAGAGGTTCCGCCTAGAAGTACTACCCTCATATGCTACCCCAAGTCAAGGAAGACTTCCTCCTCACCACCTCATCTGTAGAGAGTTCGGTGTAAAGTGTGGTGTCCAAGTAAAGCCATTGTCTATATGAGTCATGTGTGTGTTGTTAAGTGCTCTACTTTGGCTCATTGAGATGACATGTGATCATAGCCTAGTGTACTCAAAGAATTAAGTCACCATGGACCTGAAAAGCCTTAACCCTAAGCCCTATAAGGTTCCTCTTAGAATTAGGTGGATTAAGATCTTAATCAAGCTCCATTTCCCAATTTAATTCCAGGCTAGTTTAAATGTCAACTATAATCCAGGAAAAACTATATACAAGTATATACAAAGATGCTATTTACACAATATTTACACAAATGCGAAATTTTTGAAAAATGTTTTGAAATCATGGATGCGTGCATGAATGCAAGTTTTGCAAAATATTTACACAAATTTACACAGGAGTTTTGCAAACTTTTGATTTTCAAAACATTTTGGAAATATTTTGTACTATATACATAATTTTGATATGCACATATTTACACAAACTTTACACAAAAAGTTTTTGAAAACATTTTTACAAAAATAGATTGTACAATAGCTATGTATGTGCAATAAAAGAATGGTTATTTACAGAGAAAAATATTTAATTTTTTTAGGATTTTAGGGTTTTTAGCCATTTTTATTTATTTACACAATCACACAAAGTACTAGTTATGGATAAAGTATATATGAAATATATACACACCCCCTATACTTAGCTCGAACGATGTCCTCAGAGTCAAGAGCGATAAAGAAGACATAACTCGTGCTTAGTATAGGGAAGTTAAAAGAAAGGCTATATACAAAGACGAATGAATGAATACAAAATCAAGAGGATCTCGGCTTTTCCCCCTATACTTAGGATCAAATAATCCTAAGTATAGCAAGCTGTACACAAAGGGAAAACCGAGTGGAGAATGTACAGGGTCTACCCCCCCTATACTTAGGGTAAAATATCCCTAAGTATAGGCAGAAAAATAAGAGTAAAAAGAATCAAAAGAATACCCAAGAGTCCAACATCCCCCCTATAATTAGGGTAAAGTACACCCTAAGTATAGCATAATCAAAAGATGAGGAAAGGGATGTGGACTAAAGAATGTGATGATATGGACATCTGGATCTATACAAGTCGGGAGAACAGTGATAATAAGGCGTGAGATGCAATAGATGTGAGTCAAAAGACCATATCTCACGCAAAATGAATAGGGGCAACATCAACGACCCGCGGCTCATGATCTAGAAATGGCTTGAGCCGCTGGCCGTTCACTCGAAAGGTACTCTCAGAAGACAACTCAGATATGTCAATGCTCCCATTGTCGTGTACCTTTCTCACAAGATAAGGTCCCTTCCATTTGCTTTGTAGCTTCCCTGGAAATAGACGAAGCCTAGCATCAAACAGCCATACTCTCTGTCCAGGCTCAAAATGCTTGTGACTGATATGAGAATCATGCCACTCCTTCACTCTCTCCTTGTACTGTAGGCTGTTTGAGAAGGCGGTATCACGAAGCTCCTCCAGGGCTGCTAACTTTGCCCTCCTCTGGTCTCCTACACTATCTGGATCCAAAAGTATCTCTGTGACTGCCCAAAGTGACAAGTGTCTGAGCTCAACTGGTAAATGGCACGGCTTGCCATATACGAGGCGAAAGGGAGATGTGCCCAATGGTGTCTTGAAAGACGTCCTATATGCCCACAAGACCGAATCCAAAAGCTGTGACCAATCCTTTCGATCAGGGCGGATGACTTTCTGCAATATAGTCTTGATCTCCCTGTTCGACACTTCGGCTAGACCATTTGGCCGTGGATGGTATAGAGTGGCAACTCGATGGTCTATGTCGAACTCGCTAGCAAGGGCCTTCACCTGGTCATTGATGAAATGAGACCCCCCATCAGAAATCAATACTCGAGGTACCCCGAACCGTGTAATGATGTGCTTCGTCAAAACTCTGCAAACAGTCCTGGCATCTGCGTTTCGGGCGGGGATGGCCTCAACCCAACGACTCACATAATCAACGGCCAACAGAATGCACTCAAATCCCTGACTCTTAGGGAATGGACCCATGAAATCGATGCCCCATGCGTCAAAAACCTCACAGAAGTGAATGGGCCGCATCATCATCATATCACGCTGTCCACAAGTGCCCATCCTCTGACAGTCAGTACACCTCTTCACAAACTCATCAAAGTACTTGAAGAGGGTAGGCCACCACAGGCTTGATTGGAGCACTTTCTGTGCCGTTCTCCTCCCAGAGTGATGTCCTCCTGCCTCAAGCTTGTGGCAGTAAGTGAGGACACTATGGTGCTCCTCCTGAGGAATGCACCTACGCCAGACGCTATCCCCTTCTTCGTGGTAAAGGATGGGATCCTCCCAGTGGTAGGACTTAGCCTTCGCGATGAAGGTCTCAAGCCTCTGCCTGGGCCAATCTTGTGGAACTTTCTTAGCAACAAGAAAGTTCACAATATCAGCGTACCACGGGAGAGAGGCGATAGCAAGGATCGCCTCATCTGGGAAGGTGTCACAAATAGGGTCAATCTGCTCAGAATCCTCAAGATGCTCTAATCGGGAGAGATGATCCGCCACCACATTCTTTACTCCAGGCTTATCCTTAATCTCTATGTCAAACTCCTGGAGTAGAAGGATTCATCTAGTCAGTCTGGCCTTGGCATCCTTCTTTGCCATGAGGTACCTGATGGAGGTATGATCAGTATAGAAGGTCACTCTAGATTCAATAATGTTTGATCTGAACTTATCTAGGGCGAATACTACGGCTAGCATCTCCTTCTTTGTGACTGTGTAGTTCCGCTGCGTGGAATCCAATGTGCGGCTAGCGTAGTGGATAGCAAATGAAACTCCATCCATCCTCTGTCCCAGCACGACCCCCAGAGCAAAATCGGAGGCATCTGTTATGATCTCGAATGGGAGAGACCAATCAGGCGGCTGGAGAACAGGAGCCTCAACAACACATCTCTTGAGAGTCTCAAACGACGAAAGACACTTGTCATCGACAAGGAACTCGGTGTCTTTCGTCATAAGGTCAGTCAACGGTCGGGCAATCCTACTGAAATCATGAATGAATCGCCGGTAGAAACCGACGTTCCCCAGGAATGACCGTAACTGCCGCAAATTGGACGGCGGTGCGAGTTTTCTAATGACATCTACCTTCGCCGGATCAACCTCCATTCCCCTGTTGGAGATGATATGGCCAAGCACCATCCCTTGAGTCACCATGAAGTGACTCTTCTGCCAAGATAGCACAAGGTGGACCTCTATACATCGTTGAAGGACTCGGTCTAGGCAGTCAAGACAGGAGTCGAATCCGTCGCCGTAGACCGAGAAATCATCCATGAAGACCTCCAAGCACTCCCCTACCATGTCCGAAAAGATCGAAAACATGCATCTCTGAAAGGTCGCAGGGGCATTGCATAGCTTAAATGGCATGCGTCGAAAGGCGTATGTGCCGAAGGGACAGGTGAAGGTTGTCCTGTCCTGGTCCTCGGGAGCGATGGCCACCTGGTTGTAGCCCGAGTACCCGTCCAGAAAACAATAGTGGCTCTTCCCTGCCAGTCTCTCAACAATCTGATCTATAAAGGGCAGGGTGAAATGATCCTTCTTGGTGGCCTGGTTGAGTCGTCTGTAATCTACGCAGACTCGCTAAGAAGTGGGTACCCGTGTAACAATCTCCTCTCCAGACTCGCTGACCACTGTAGTGATGCCCGTCTTCTTGGACACCACATGCGAAGGGCTAACCCACTTGGAGTCGGAGATGAGGAAGATAAAATCGGCGCTCCACCATTTTGAAATCTCCTTCATGACAACCTCTCTCAGATTTGGGTTCAGTCACCGCTGGAACTCACGCAACGGCTTCGCCTCATCCTCGAGATAGATATGGTGGGAGCACAGGGCCGGACTTATCCCCTGGAGATCTGCTACGCTCCATCCTATCACCTTGCGGTTCTTTTCAAGAACCCCCATCAGACGGGATTCTTATTCTCCAGTCAAATCGGCGGAGATAATGACTGGGTACATCTCATGCTCACCTGCAAGGAACCTATACTTCAGCGATGCAGGAAGTGGCTTCAGCTCTGGACAACTTGGTGCTGGTGGATCTGGCCTCTAAAAACTCTGCGTGAAGGCTGCCAAATCCGCATGGGAGAACTGAAACTCTCTGTCACACTCTGAATCTGGAGAAGGTTGCCCTGATGGACTGTCTCTGCTCTGCTCGGCATCTACCTCCTCCCTAGCTGCAGGCTCAGTGGAAGTCAGATCTGATAAGTAATCATCAAACTCTGCCCAGTCAAAATCTGACTCCGAGGGATCTGTATCATCTAAGGTGGCCTCAGTACCACCATAATCACAAAAATCAGTCTCGCGATCGAGAACCGGCTCTACTGCTCAAAAGTATCCTGGACCAGGAATGCGCTCTCCAAGCTATCCTCTGCTGGCGTCTCTGCATCAGCAGACTTTGAAGGTGAAAGGATGGCCTGTGCATCTGGGTCGGCCCAAACTGCCTCGTCATCTGTGATCACAAAGTCGCAGTCCTGGTGGATGTCTGGCCTGGCATCTGTCATCTGCTTTGTATCTGAAGTAGTCTATGAGCATGATCTGTCTCTGGCTCTGCTGTCCCCGACCGTCTCTATTTGTATACTTTCGCCCTCGACGCGAAAGTATACCTTCCCGCTATCATTATTGGTCACTGCCTTGGCTGTGGCCAAGAACGGGTGACCTAGAATGATGGGAGTATCGGTCACTGATTCAGGGATCTCTATGTCCAACACTACGAAGTCCACGGGGAATTGCAAGCCCTGAATAGTGACGACAACGTCTCTCAGCAACCCCTTCGGCCTCTTGACAGATCGATCAACAAACTAAAGGACTGTCCTGCTCTGTCTAGGAGTGCCCAACTCGAAGCGGTCGAGAAGGGCTGCCGGAAGTAGGTTGATCGATGATCCATTGTCTAATAGAGTACGGTCGAACCTCTGCTCTTTGATATGGCATCTGACATACGGGGCTCCCGAGTCTAGCCTCTTGGCCAGCAGACGGTTATGGATCGCGAAACAAGTAGCTCTGGTCAGCACATGAATCTCTGAATGGTGGTTCCTCCTCTTCCTCCTAACTGTAGTCCTGTCTCTAAGTAAACGCTGGAGTAAAGGGATGTGCTGCAAAGCCTCCTGAAGAGTCAGCTGAATGTGAAAACGGTCTATCATCTGCTGGCTGAACTCTTCATGCAGCCTCTTTTTTGGATTTTCAATTTTCTTCCCCTTCCCCATCTGAAGGGCTCTAGGGAAGGGGATCACAGGGTCCTTCTCAGATGAAGGACTAGGAACGGGTCTGAGCTGCTCGACGGCAGGATCCACACATACATCATGCACCACAGTAGGACCAGAAGAAAACAAACCCTTTCCTTTATTTCCAGAAGTGTTCCGAGATACATCAGTAACAGGAAAAACTACAGGACTCTCAGAAGACATGGTGGCATCAGCACCACCATCAGCTGGTAGACTTGCGGCCTCAGTGCCACGCTCTGGCTTGGCAACATGGGTGGCCTCAGTACCACCTCCTCCAACTGGTGAAACGGCGGCCTCAGTACCGCCGGTGGGATCAACATCTGTGGTGGCATCAGTACCACCGTCATCCTCTCTAGCGGCCTTAGTACCGCTCTCCTCCTCGCCTGGTGCTCTAGAGGTATCCTCGTGGTGTCGCTCAGATGAGTCGCCGCCTGCTGGCATCCTACCGCTCCTAAGTGTGACAAAATCAGTATCAAACAAATATGCAGACATATCTCCAAATGTATCACTAGGAGTGGCATAGTCAGTACAAACTACCTGCTCAGACTTCCTCTTGAGTTTATTGGGATTCGGCTCGATCTGGGCAGGGATGGCGGCCTTCCCTCTCACGATGTCCCGCATCTCCTGGCGGAACTCATCCATCTCCCGTCGGAATGTAGCCTACTGATCAGTAAAAAGGCGGGCTATGTCATCCAAGGCGGGGTTCTCATAGGATGGCCCATGAAAACCTGACGGGTAGCCTCTATGGAAGTGAGGTTGCTGCTGCTGTTGCTGTGTGTGAGAGGGGTAAGACTGTGGATGATGCTGCGGATGATGAGGTTGATCACGCCTCCAAGACTGTCCCTGCTGATAGGGACGAGGACCACACTGCTATGACTGATGCGACTGCTGCTGAGTGTATGCTGGGGGTTGCTGCTGCTGGTGATCCCTCTGATGTTTGTACTGGCCACCCTGTCCTGACGGCTGTTGTTGGGGCTGGGCACCTCCGGCCACCCAACAGAATCCGGGATGGTCTCATCGGATACCGGGCTGGGGGCGGTCGTACCAAATCCCTTTGACATCCATCAACGGCTCTGAATCGTACTGGGGTGGCGGGAGCACTGCCAGAGGCTGATCCGGCTGGTATACCACCATCTGAGTGTCAATGGATGGTGGTGCCTGGTAGGAATGCTGAGGCTGCTTGTACAGCTTCGCCTGTACAAGATGGACCTGTCTAGGCTGCTGATGGGAGCTGGAGCGCTAGGACGAGCTGTTGCTGCTGCTAGGATCGCCTCGTGCCTGAAGACGGGGCTGGGAAGCCGTCTATGCCTCCTGGAGACACATGAGCTGTGTCTTCAGGTCACTTAGAGTCTGTGCCATCTGCTCCATCTACGTGATGCCCTGGCACTGCTTCTTCTCGATAATATCCATCCGGTCCAGCTTCTCGTTGATGATCCCTATATCTATGGCTGAACTCTCTGCCTGTGCTGCTGCCGCGAACGAACTGGAAGGACCGACGTCGACCCGTGCTATCCTCTGGTACTGCACGGTCTGTGGCTGCTGGCATCCCTGTGTGTACAATCGCATCCCTGTGTGTACAATCTGGTCTAGGACACCACCATGTAGTTCTCGGCCATCTCCTCGTAGATGGCCCAGACCTAATCGTGATACTTGGCGAAATAGGACCCGCCACAAGAAGCGTTCACCAAGCCCTGAAGCTCTGGTGTCAGCCCGCTGAAAAAGCTCTGAACAAGGTTCGGCTTGGAAATATCATGGTGCGGGCATATGTTAGTCAGCTCTCTGAACCTCACCCATGCCTCGTGAAACTGCTCGTTGGGGAGCATGGAGAAGTTACTGATCAGGGCTCTAGCGGCATTCGTCCGCCCGAGTGGATAGTACTTGTGCAAGTACTCGGTGCGGAGCTGCTCCCAGGTGTAGACGAACTTCCCCAAGTGCTTCAACCAGGTGTTTGCTCTGTCTGCTAAGGAGAAGGGGAAGGCAATCATATGTATGGTATCCTGGTCCACCTGACGGTCATGGACTGTGCTGCAGATCATCAAGAACTCCTGAAGGTGGAGATGGGGCTCCTCTGTGGCGAGCCCATGGAACTGGGGGAGGAGCTGCAAAGTGTTCGGGGGGAACTTGAAGTCCCCTACGATGGCTGGTAGAACAACCCAGTGACGCATCAAGGTCAATCCGGGGTTGTGCAACTCCCGCATCGGTATCGGTGCCTCTGCTGCGGCTGTGGCGGCTGCGGCAGCTGCGGCGGCTGCATGGTCGGGTATCCTCGACCCGTCTCCTAGCTCACGCTGCTCGCGATCCGCTCTCAACTGCTCCATCTCACGCCTCATGTCCAACATGAATGCTCCCTGATCCCTCAACTGCTGCTGAATTATCTCGAGGGAGGCGATCAGGGTGGAGTTGATCGCACCCTGGTCCATAATGAAAGTCTGATCGTGCTAGGGACCTCTGGTGCGGTCGTCACTGCTGTCGGCCATAGTCTCTGCAAAATCAAAGCATCCAAACTCAGGTGCCGATAAATCATCTGTCTGTCTCTCCTCTGGCACTGGTATCTCGATCTCAGAAGAAGGGGGATTGAGGGGGAACAGGGTGGAGTCGATCTCGGGTTCGGAGAGCGGGTCTCGGCTCTCACGAACCAACCTAGATGAGCGAGTAGACGTGCTGGAAAGCGGTGCAGCCAAAGGCTGCCTAAGAGACTGTCTGCCCATCATCTTGATCTGGTCGAGTTGTGCAGATGAGATCTGGTAACAACTATGACCACAAGCAAACCCCCAATTCACCAACGCAACGCGAGCTGAAGACCGTAAAGGCTTGGTCAATTATATTGTCAATTTTATTTGGTGATCAGTCAGGATAGCAGAGCCATTATGTGACCTGTTGGGTAACCCGATATTTTCTCAACCGACTGTCCCGTACAGAAATAGCCAGTAATCAGTCGAAAAAAATATCGGAGGGCTCTACCTAGTGTTCGGGGTCACTCTCTTGCGCAAGCAAACCAGACAAGGAGGGGGTTGCTCTCCCCAAGACAAATTTTTCGGTGATCGTCTTTTAGGGTCAATAGAGTTAGCCAGTCCCAATTTTATGATTTCTCTTTTTAGGTATTTTTCAATAATCAAACAAAATCACCTAACGAATTTTTCTGTTCTCCTGGTTATTAAGTCCAAAAATCTGGGGGGAGAAGTCGAAAAAGCCGATGCGCGATGAAATCAATGAAGCATGCAGAGTAAGAGGTGCGTACCAGACTCCAGCAGTCTACATGCAAAATGATCCGCGCAGAATTGAAAGACTGAAAGTAAACTACCTAAATGGTGCAGGCGGAAAACCGAGTCCCTAAACAGCAATTTCTACTCGAAAGAACAACTAGTTGACAACCAGCCTCTGATCCAAAGGGTCCGATCTCGGTCCACCCCTCCTCCTCCTGACAAATCGGGTTCAGGAGCAGCGCTTGGCAGGGTGGGCTGCGACACGTAGGCTCGAAGGTAGTAATCAAATATTTTATTAATCTTTTTATTATAGGTCCAATTACCAAACTATAGGAACAGGCAGATATATTAGGGTGCTTGGATCCTATTAGTTACGTCACAATCAAGAAGAAAGTCCTACTGCTAGGGGCTCGAAAATCCGCGAGAAACCGGAAAAGGCAGCGAAAAATCAAGACCGCGAAAAACCGCAAAGGAAACTAAGGGGTCCCCCGAGCACACCAGTGTTCGGTGAAACAGACCCCAAAAGTGCCTGTCCGAGATAGTCTTGTTGTCCCTGTATTATTACAATAATTCAAATGGTATTGAAATAAAACCTAATCTAAAGCTACACTAATCCTCCCACACTCAGATGCTTCCTCGCGCTCTCATGCGGCTCCGTGCAGAAGGGAGCCACCTCCGATCACCGTGGTTGCATCGGCTCCTCGAAAGTAACCGCCTCGGTCCTCGGGCCCTCACAAGAAAACAAAAGAGTGTCAAATACCAGATAAAAATGAAACAGATAAAATAAAATAAAGAAAACATGGTATATCTGCAAAAATGAAAATAAAAATAAACAAGCAAAAATAATCAAAAACAAAAATAAAAGAAAAGAAAATAGAATAGAATAAAACAAAAAATAAAAGAAAAATAAAATCCGCGAAAAGCCGCAGACTTAGTAAGAGCCGCGAAAAGCCGCGAAAAAGAAAACAAAATAAAAAGAAAATCAAAACTAACTACTAAGTCGTGCTCCCCAGCAATGGCGCCATTCTGATGAGCCGCCTGAACAACTGAGGTAAAGGTATAAATACGGTCGTTGCGACCTCAGTCGTACGGGACTCAGAGCTCAACTAGAAAAAGATCAGACCACCAAATAAAAATCAAAACACGATAAAAATCAAGGTAGCGGTCTCGCTATGATATTAACCTGGTATAGCACCAAGGGTCGAACACAGAGAGCACGTGATGGCCTTGCGGCCTACAAAGTAGTCAAGAAAATAAAAAATAAAAACAAAGGATTTTTTTGTTGGATTTTTAATATTTTTATAATTTCTTTGGATTTTTTAATTATAAAGAAAACAATAAAACCAATAAAACAAGCAACTTTCTACAATTTTTTAACTATTCTAAAATGCTCAAAAAAATCAAACAAAAATAATTTTAGAATTTTTGTATTTTTTAGTATTTTTGGTGAATTTTTGGTAATTTTCTGATTTTTTATAGAATTTTATAAAAAAATGAAACAAAACTAAAAATAAGGGACACTATCCAGCCGAGCTCTTAAGACAAAAAAAATCTAAAATGGTCTCAGCAAAGCCTGGAGGTAATTTTCATGTAAAATATAGACAAAAAGGAAAAATCAGATACTGGATTTATTATTTTTTTGATTTTTCTATGATTTATTAGAATTTTTATAAGTTTTTCAATGTTTTCAATTTTTATATTTTTTATAAGTCCAAAAATGACCAAACTTATTCAGAAAATCAAACACAATAAAACACATAAAATCTAATTTTTTGTAATTTTTGAAAATGTTTTAATATTTTTTGTGATTTTTATATCTGGACAGTAAGAAAAATAAAGGTTTTCAAATTTTTAAAAATAGAAAAAGGGCTCCAAAATTTTCCCAAAAATTATTGAAAATTCTACACAGTGGTAGGAGCCACGTGTCAAATTTTCACTTAATTTGGAGATGAATTGATATTTTATTTAAAGCAAACACAAGCCCACAGTTACAAGGACCAGTCTGCAATAAAATTAACTTCTGGGGGCCTAAAAGTCACAACAATAGAAATCCAGGGGGTCCAGGTGCAAAAATCCCAGATTCGCACGCGCAAGGCACGTGTCTGGGGCACTCAGGGACCTATCTGCAAATAAACTTAAGTCCCTGGACCTACTAGTAACACGTATTAAAAGTCCAGGGGCAAAAGTATAAAAATCCCACTATATTCGACACATGTTGAAATATAACACTCACAGGGGCATCAATGCAAATATCCAAAAATATTTTTCATTTCATAACAACCAGAAATTACAGGCCCTTACATGGAATTCACCACAAAATACACGTGACGAAGCACGTGTCCACAACACACAGGGACAGAAGTGTAATAAAAAGAAACGACAAGGTCCTGACTACAATTATTCCAAACTAAAATAAACTACGAAAATATTTACAGGACTCTGTAATAAACATGAAAAGAAAGGGCGCCTATGTGATATTACACAACTATTATCCGAGGGTGGAGGACGTGCCACGTGGATATCCAACGGCTGCTGGTGGTCGCTCCTCAACGAAGGGACCTTGGGGAATGATCTGACGGCAGTGGTCTAGCCACATGGAAGATCAACGGTCGAGAGGCACTGGCTGCCCTTCGCTGGATGGAGGGTGGAGAAGAGGCCACGTGTCGATCTGATGGTGGTTGCGCGGCCTCTTCTTCACCCTGATCGGACGGTCCACAAAGAATCTGGCAGGCAGGGGCGAGTGGACGGCTCTGGAGGGTCCAGGAAAAATAGGTGGCTGGCGAAATTTGTCGGCCTGATACGCGTGCGGTGGACCTCCTCGAGGGCAGCTGAAGATCGGAAACGAATCGCCTCGGTGGCCCGCAGCCAATGGGGGCCTCCGATGAAGCTGGAGGCGTCGGAGATGCTCCGGCGACCAAGGCGGAGCTGGAGATGCTGCTCCTGAACGTTCAAACCCTCAGATGGGCCTGTCTTGACCTGCAAAGTAGCGCAACAGACTCCTGGGTCGAGGGCAAAGTGCCTCGACCCGGTTAGAGGTAATGGGGGTGAACGGTGCATCGGGACGAAGGAGCTCCGGCGAAGCGACGACGAAGGAACTCAACTCCCAGTTCTGTGATGAACTAGGTTGAGCGGAGGGGCAGAGAACGTGCAGGAGAGAAGGGAGAAGATGATGTTCGGTTCCGATGATCGAGATGTGAATGGATGTGGTCGGAATCGAAGGTCGACGGCGAAGGGGCGATATGGGGGTAAATGGAAATTAGCTAAAACTAGAGAGAACAAAGGTTACCTGATGGTCGATGTCAACTTTTCTTGAGCTGTTGCAGCTCTGGGTCCTAGCCTCGAGGGTCTTCGATGCCCGAGGCTCGAGCACCACGCAGGGGGCAGCGCACGGCGGTGCTAGGTCGTCGGAACAATGGTCTGGACACCCTCTCCTCGCTGCGACACCACCGGCCGACTGCTGTCACTCAGGCGGAGATGGTGGAGGTCCTGGGGTGGAGAATGCGGAGCCAAAGATGAGTGATTCGTGTGGCGGAGCTCAGGTTAAATATGGTTAGGGGTCCGGCTAAGAGAGGATCGGGCGAGCTGATCAGAACGCGGATCCCCTAAACCCACCCCGGGCGTGGATCTAGATCGATCAATGAGCAAATGGAGCCCGGGGTTTACGAATTTGGCGATTCGGTTGAGCGAGGAAAAGTCTGAGAAATCGGGTCGGGCGCATCAAACCCGGCTCTGGTGATCCTGGGGGGAGAGTTGACCGGGGGTCAACATCCCCCGTGGACCAATCAGAGCCCGCCAACTATTCGGATTTTTTAAATTAAATAATAAATAGAAATAGGTCAAATTTCACAAAAGTCAAAACATGAAAAATATTTCTTTTATTTTAAAGAATTTTTTTGTGATTTTTATTTTTTTTGAAATAAAAAAGGTATTTACAATATAGTATAATGTACATAGGTATATACAATATTGAATTTTTAATTTTGATTTTTATTTATTTATTTATTTTTATACATTTCTATTCCAATTTTATATTTTATTTATTTATAGCATAAAATTTGGAATATTTTGGTATTTTTATATTATTTTTATTATTTATTTACAAGGTGTAAATAAATAGGTTTATTTATATACATATATGGTATATATACAATGAAGGAATTGATTTTATTTTTATTTCTTTTATATTTTATTTTTTTGTTTTTGTAATTTTCATTTTATTTATTTACACCATGAAGTCTAGAATATATACAATTTTTATGGGCTTTTAATTTATTTATTTATAGGGTGAAATAAATAGGTGTGTGGTCTTATGTACATGGTAAATATATACAAGGTGGAAGCATTTTTATTTTCTTTCTAATTTTTCTTTTCTTTTTCTCATTTTTATTTTCATTTAATATTTACAAATATTTACAAATAAATACAATCCATTTTTTTATTTATAGGAAAATATATTTTTTTATTTAATTACAGGTATATATACACCAATGAGCTTCCTTATCTCTCTCTACTTGGGTTTTTTTATGCGGTCAGGCCCATGCTGAGCCCTCCCTTGGGATTAGGTTGCTCAATATTTATTCTAAATATTTCCTTCTTTTTCTTTTGTCTCTTTATTCTTTTATTTATGCACAAAAACATGCTAATTATGCATATTTACACAATGCATGCAATTTGATAATTATTTGTATTTACAAGAATATACATGTGTTTGGCAAAGGTTTTGTATCTAAAATAAAAGAATAAAGAGTGATGAATGGGTATTCATCACAAATCGATGAGACTTACACACCCGTGAGAGAATGAGCTAAGCTCAATACTTCGGACCAAGTCGATGTTCCATACAAGGCGAGAAAACCATCGATTACAGGGCCCTACTCGGTCACATACGATAGAAGCGTCAATACTTTGGAAATCCAAGCGATACATAAGGCAGTTACAAACTGGGTTTTGGGCTCTAATTCTTAGTGGGTCACGCCTCGCTCATGGGAGGGGTTTTGGTCCCCTACTAAGGTATATAGAAACAATGAGGGCTTTATGAACCCAAGTCAATGAAGTCCATTGCAGATTTTAATTAAGGTCAAAGTTTATTTAGGAGTCCCCTTGTTTTAGATTTTTGGATTTTACTTTTTTTAGATATTATGCATACAATGGCCTAACGATTTTTTAGGTTTTCATTTAAGTCCTAGGTGCTCAAAATCAGAGGGAGATAGCGAAAAAGCTTTGCAAGTCGATTCGATGGTAGAAATCTCATCATTGAACCAAATGATGCATACGAAGTTAGAGGACTTACAATGCTTCCCAGCTCTCTCCATGTGGCATGCAAAATAGAATCATAGACCTATCTACAGAGTAGTGTGCAATCGACAAAATCACCCTAAACAATAGCTATTATAAGTCGTGAAGAACCACATTTTAATTATTAAGAAATGAGACCAAAAGTATGGTCTTCGATGCCACTTGGTGCTCACTACATTGGGGCTTGCAAGCACTATATGTGACTTCTCTCGGCACATGGTATCAAGTCCAAATAATTAACAATTATTAATTGGACTAGATCCAAACGTAAGAGACTATAGGCACATAATTCTTATTAGGGTTTGAGCCTAATTATTGATATAAGCAACCTAAAGTCTACGGGCTCCATGCACATAAAACAAATAACAAGAAAGGCAGAAAACTCAAAATATTAGAAACAAATAAAACAAGCGATGAAAATGTGAGAAAACCACGACGAGGCCCCCATGGGAACAATCACCCAAGCAATGGACCTCGTACAATAGAGTATTGTCCAAGTCCATAATTATTACAATTAATAATGTATAAATGAATTACTCTCTCTCTATCTCACCAAAATAAAATAAAATACTAAGATAAGACTTTATTATAATTAATCTATATATTATGCTTGTTGTCTCTCCAACTGGTCTTGTGAGGAAGTCTAGTCTCCACCTTGCTTGGCTACATCATCCTCCTAAGAGATCATCTTCGCATAGTGAGCCCACGCAACTAACACGACAAAATAGGTGTATTAGCATAATTAATCAAATAATGTATGTAAACAACAATAAGAAATGGAGTACGTACAAGTGAGAGATAGAATAATTTGTATAAGGAAATAAAGGAATAAATGGATAAATAAATAAATGGAAAATATATACAAATAAGGCTACACACATTGCTCCCCGATAATGATGCCATTTGATGACAAGGGAATTCCATATGGGTCTAAAAGAATGATGACCCTCACTAGAAGAGTAGCGAAGACCCGTTGTTGCTTATGCGACCCGCAAGGAAATCCCTCTATCGATCAACAAGTACCCACAATGTAAAAATAAGTAATGAATAGCCAAAAATGTGAGGCACAAATTATTATACTCTACAAAGAAAATGTATAGCATGTAAGCATGTAGAGGTCGAACCACAAAGAGCAAGCTATGTAGCCTATGATCATCGCTAATCAATGTGTATGATATTCATAATTGTCTTTTCAGTCTTTTTATGTGGGTTTTTTATTTTTAGCTTTTTAATTAAATTAATAGTGAATATATTTACATTTATAATCAAATAATAGTAAGATATATATATATTAATATCTATATTTATATAGATAGGGATATGAAAGGGAAAGAGACACTTAAATACAAACAAGCTCTATATATAAGTTATTTTTTGTTTTAATTTTGCAAAATTTTAATTTCTTTTTTTTATTTTTGAAACAAAAGTACGAGTATATTTATATAGAATATATTACCACATTGCAAGCAAGTAGGGAGGACAAAGAATCTTCCCCGCGTCACATCCTCACCATCTAATTGCTACTCGAAACCGAGGACAGGAGTGGTGAGGAGATTCAACGGCTTCCTTTCTATTAGCAAGGCAAGCCAATAGTGAGATTCCCTCTAAAAAAAGAAGTTGGAAGCGCTAGTCCGCAACTGTTTCCGCACCGTGCATCCCACTCTCCCTTAGTATTTTTAAAGTAAAAAAATTATCCAAAACAAGGATTAACTAAGTAGGCCGAATTGATTTGAGGTTAAAAACAACAAAAAGTGTCAAAAAAATCTTCAAATCATTTTTAGTACATAAATAATAGTATAGAAAAAATTTTAGGGACAAAAATAAATATTTTTTTGAATTTTTGGTGATTTTTCCTATTTTCACTCGATTTTGGAGTTTATATTTTTTATGATTTTCTTTTTCTATTTTTAGGAATTTTTGGTCTAGAGTTAATATAGGTCATAATAGACAACATATATTTTTTGTAATTTTTAAAGGAATTTTAATAGTTTTTTGGAGATAATGAAAAATGGTGGGGGTTTAGTGCAAATTACCCCTCTTTGCGTGCGGGCTGACAGCTAAGATCTCTTCACTTGGACACATAGTGGTTCGACAATGCACGATGACGGTTCAATGACAAAGATTGAGATTAGACCTTGGGTGGAGATCTGACGGTTGAGGCTCGCTAGATTGGACACTAGACGTTGCATCAGGAGCACGGCTTTTGATTAGAAAACAGAGAAGCTCAACGGTTGAATTGGGAAAAACTGAGCTCCCCCACTCTATTGATTGCTCGAAACTAGCGCTCCAGACCTCCTCGCTCGTTGTTGAGATGGGGAAATGCTTCGTTGTTTCGATCTGCAGTTGGGAGACCCATCAAATGGATCCAAACCCCAACGATAGCGGCCTGGATGGCTTGAAGAACTAGGCATGTTAGAATACCTCGGAGATACCTCAGACAGGGTCTTACAGACATGCAAAAGGTATAGGAACCTTCAGGGTGCAAGGGCGATCAGATCTGGGTCTTTATTAGTGGAGTTCACGATGAGATGAGCAGAGATGAAGGTGCTCCGACGACATGTGATAGAGGGAGAATCGACCCTTCGATCTAGGAGGCCTAGAAGGGTGATAGGGGTTAGATCGATAGAGAAGCGGATGGGGGAGGAAATGGGATGGTTGGTACGTTGAGAAGAGGGTTGGATCATGGTAATTACGCTACTCTTGATCTAATGACTGAAGTAAATGCGGAAATGAAATGACGGAATAAAAATCTATCTTACCTAGCCGAGAAGACAAGGAGCAAGATGCCGTAGGAGCACTGCGTGGACCTCCTCTACTCCTCCTGCGTTGCTCCGAACATAGGGAAAGTACCTCTGTCACCGGTGGACTCTTACGCACATGGACGGAGACTCTACATAGCTCGGAGAGGGATCAAAGGATGAAAGAATGAGTGGGTCCTTTATTTATATACAGAGGTTCGGTCGATCTTCGATCGAGATTTATTTGTGGCTCAATGCAGAACAGGCCAATCTAATGAATAGGCGAGGATGGCGATCGTGATATGAACAAGATCTATGAAGAAATCGAGGTGAATGGAGGCATAGGGTGTCCTAGAAAAATCGATAAAGCAAGGGTCTCGAGGCTCTAACAGACATCAGAGGCGGGGAAATGACAGTTAACTTGAGTCAACTTTCCTCACATCCCGATTGGTCCACCTAGGACGATGCAGGACAAAATATGAACCTTATTCAAAAATAAATGAATTAAAAATATTAGTGATTTTATTATATTTTAACTATAGAATAAATAATGTTTATTATTTTATGTAGTATTTTCATATGATTTTTATTTATTTTGTGAGTTAATTTTTTACAAGTTATTTTTTACAAGTGTATTTACAGGTATATTGACTTATGTTTTGTACATTTTATTTTTAGTTTGTATTTTTGATTTTATTATCTTATTTTCATATTTTATATATTTATAACTTATTTTTAGGTACAAAAATATATTTTATTGTATTTTTCTGATGCATTTTATACACTTAAATAAATAGGGGTTTACATATATCGGTATAAATATAGGTATTTCATCTATGTAATTCTACATGTTATTTTATTTTTGTATTTTATTTATTGTTTATTATATTCTAAATGCGTATGTATACTATAAATAATATTTCAAAATTATAAAAATATAAATTTTAAAAATAGTAAATAATAAATAGAATGAATATTTTATTCAGGTAAATTATACAATAAGGGCCCAAAACCTAACTTTCACACCGTAACACCATATAAAATGAAATTACCTTCACTAAATATCTTATTAGAAGTTATATATAATTAAATATCATTTTAACACATTTTGAGTTTTTATTGAGGAGAAATGGGTCTGGGAATTTTGGGTTTTGGCTTTTTATTCTCAGCATAAAAGGCACATTGTATATTATTTTTGTGCAAACTCAATTTTATAATTTTCTATATAGTATTATCTACAACTTTCATTTATGAAATTTCTTTATTTGAGGTATAAATAATAAAGAATAAAATGGGTCCCAAAAATGAATTATTAGTAAATAAATAAATCGGATTTGTTTTGTCTTTTTGGCCCTTATCTCCCCCTACTTTATTCCTTGTTGACCAAATCAATTCTTGACTTGGTCTCGGAGTTTAGGGTCATAAAATATATTTGGCTTTTTATTCTTTTTCTTTTCTTTTCTATATTCTTTTATTTTAGATTTAAACAATGTGTTTTATATAGAACTATACAATGAATAATGAATGTTAATTTGTGCTAAATAACGATATTTGCACGCATTTATCTAGGTTTAAAGGCCAAAATGAAAGAATAAAGGTAATGAAATGGATATTCATCAGTAGGTGAGCGTCTATTCTTTGCATTTCTATGTTCCTAGGCATAGCTATAGATTAAATTAGATTTTAGTTTTGTTTAAGTTTGCTTTTAATTCGTTAAAATTAAAATCACAATTCGCCGGAGCTGAGCTCCGATGAACCTCTTCTTTGTGTTCCAACTATTCCCTGACCTTCCAACCACCTCCATACCATTCCCTATTCGTGCTTCATCACCCTAGCCACCTTCATTCCCCCTGATCTTGCTCAGATCATGAGAATCGATCTCCTTCTATCTCCCTTCACTAGAGACCTCTGCCCTCTTCCATTATTGCACATCTTCGACCAATCAGACCGTCGAAACATCCCTCTTCCTTCACTAGACCTAACACTATAGGTACCCGATGTTGAAGGCCTCTTCAGAGGTGATTTTGATTCTAGCTGAATCTTTCTTGGACCTGAACCTTCTCCGACCCTCCAGAGCTCCACCAATGGGCTCTAGAGCTTCTTGAGGCCTCCAGCACATGTGGAATGCTTCCAGGAAAGCTGTGTGCGAGACTCCCAAGTGCTATGAGTTGGTTAGGAGGGCTCATTGAAGCTCGCAGGAAGCGAGCTTCTTCCCAATTCTTTCATGTTGTCTCCGAGACGTTCGATCGAACCCCGATGTGAAAAGCAACAACCCCCTCAGATTTAAAGTTTGTCGACTGCCAGATCACATCGCTGGATCTAATCCAGCCCGTCTGTGGTGAAGCGTCATCGCTGGATCAATCCTTATATATAGCTAGTTTTACTTATAATAGTATTTATAATTATTATAATAAATTAATATCAGAAATTAAAAAAGGAAAAAAATTTAAATTTAAAAAAATAAAAAATGTAAAAATAAAAAAAAATAAATATTTTTAAAATCCTCCCAAAAATGCAAACGCCCTTAAAAGCCCAAAACACCGGTTGTTTGTTTACTCAATTGTTGTTGTCTATCCCCCATTCTCCCTGTGTTTGAAACCCTACCATACTTGTCACTATACACATTTCATTGCAAGGTTATAATAAATTTTGATCCACATCTATTGTGTTTATTCCATTAAATCTTTATTGTTGGTTGATTGTTGAAATTAGTTGTGGTCCTTTGGAGAAGTCGACACATCGATTGTGGTCTTCCTTGTGTGACCACCAGAATCTATCCTCTGAACCTTCGCTATTTCAAAGGGGCATCGATATCAAGAGTACCTGAACATTATAGAAAAGATGACTGTGATTTTCTTACAGACATTAGAGATATAAATTTATTCTTATAAGTGAATGAAGCACAAGAATTCCTTTCCCCAAAGGATGACATGGACAGTGTACTCAAGTTTCCCAATGTCATCACTGATGAGACCATTGTTGGTGGATACTCTAAGATGTTTGAACAATCAACCTCGTCTGAGCATAAGGATTTCATTGCCGATCTTTGTGATGTACAGAATAAGATGAATTGACAGAGGTGGACAACTAGCAGATGAAAGGGCTAACACCTGCAGATGTTGTTGGAGTTGCCACAAAGATGAATCCAACCCCACTAGAGCTTATACCTTTGCCCTCAAACATGAAGTATGCCTTCCTCGTTGGTGAGACAAATATACATCCGATCATCATCAATGCTCATTTGACTGAAGACCAAGAATCTTGTCTAATGGAGGTTCTTAAACAAAACCGCGACGCAATAGACTGGATATCAGATCTCCATAGGATCAATCCATCATTGTGTTCGCATCACATTTACCTAAAAGAAGACAACAAACCTTCCCGTGAATTGCAGCACAGACTGAACCCGAACCTCCAAGAGGTTGTGATGAAGGAAATTCAGAAATGGTGTGATGCGAGATTCATATATCGCATCTCTACCTCCAAGTGGGCGAGTCCCCTGAACATAGTGAGGAAGAAATCTGGGATCAACATTGTAAGTAATGACAAAGGATAGGAGATTCTTACCAGAGTACCGACAACTTGGTGTGTCTGTGTGGACTATAGACACCTTTATCTTACTATTAAGAAAGAGCATTTCCCATTGTCCTTCATCGACCAGATCCTCGAGAGGCTAGACACAAAGGATTATTTCTCCTTCTTGGAATGTTCCTCTGGGTATAACCAAGTTGCGATTTCTCATGAGGATTGAAAGAAAACCACGCTCACCTATCCATTTGGGATGTACGAGTTCATATGGATGCCATTCGGGTTGAATAATGCCCCCACTACATTTCATAGATGTATGTTGAAGTATTTGCAGACATGGTTGGTTGTTTCCTCGAGATTTTCATGGATGATTTTTCAGTCTATGAAGACAACTTTGACCACTGTTTGGATATTTAGACCGAGTTCTGAGGAGGTGCTGTGAAATCAACCTTGTGCTCTCATCGGAGAAGAGTCACTTTATGTTGATTGAAGGGATCGTGTTGGATCACATGGTATCAAAATGTGGCATGGAGATGGACCCAACCAAGGTAGGAGTGATTTCAAAACTCGAGACACCTACAAAATTTAAACAATTCCGGCCATTTTTTGGGCATGTTGGCTTTTACCGGAATATTCATAAAAGACCAGCAAGCTTGTCCGATCGTTGATAGAACTTCTTGTCAAGGAGACATTTTGTTGTGGATGACCATGTTCTCCAAAACTTCAAAGAATTGAAAGACCTTATCACACATGCTCCTGTATAGCTGCCATTTGATTGGTCTCTACCCTTTGAGATCATGACAAACACATCAGATTTCTCAATTAGTGTCATTTTAGGACAAAGATGAGATAGGATACCATTTGTGATTCATTACACTAGCAGAACACTTAACAAAGCCCACAAAAATTATACATTAATAGAGAAAGAGCTGCTAGCTGTAGTGTTTGCTTTGGAAAAGTTCAGATTACATCTCCCCGGATCAAGGGTTCTCATTTACATGGACCACTCCGCCATCAATCATTTACAGAGTAAGAAAGATGCCGAGCCTCGTTTGATTCGTTGGATTCTTTTACTCGAAGAATTCAACTTGGAAATTCCTGACAAATCAAGAATCAAGAATGTGGTGGCAGATCATCTTTCAAGGATAATTGATGCAAATCCTCCTGAGCAAAACTCCATTCCGATCACACAGACCTATCCACATATGGGAATCTTGTTTAAATCCTCGATGAATATATGATTCGTTATATTATTTATTATTTATTATCCTCCTTATTTAAAGTGTTCAATAAAATGTGTAAATAATTGACTAAAATCAGCTTCTGACTCTCTATAATTAACTAACCCTCATTTACTGTATAAATTTGTATATATTTTATTTCCCATTTCATTTTGATTTCTTTTATTCAAAATTACCAAAAAATAGATAAATATTACATATATTTGTTTTGGGTTTAATTATTAATTGAAAATACAATAATAATAATAAAACCAGTAAAAATCAAATATTTTTATTCCTTAAAAATGCTTTCAAAAATATTTCTCCCTTTGTTTGACTTATTTTGTGCTCTTGGTCAACATGAAACCTGTAGATCTCATCGAGATCTACAACTTTCTTGTTTTGAGTTTTTTTTAACTTTGCTTGTATATATGTATTTCTACTTTCTTTATTTTGTTTATTTCTCTTTACTTTCATTGGGACACGCGAAGCTCTCTAGAGCCGCCACATGGCCTGCCCCTTCACGTGCCACCTACCATCCCTCCTGGTTGTCCATCTCCTTTGCTTAAAATGCATGTTGCCCGCCTTCTCCCGCTCTCCTCTCAAACACATAATCAGATCCATAGATCCGATCTGATATGCCCGCTTCCACCCCCAACAGAACATTTGGATCGTGAGATCCAACGGTCGGTGACTCATCTCCTTCCTTGAGTGCCTCTCTCTCTCACATGATTCCTGCTCCAACCCCTCCCCCTTCCTATTTCCCCCACAACTCAAGTGAATCCCTCACCTTCATGACCTCGTCGAGTCCAAGAACTAACCACCCCCATCTTCTCCCAACACCTGGCCTCTCCTCTTTCTTTGTTCCCAATGAGATCACGAACCAACGTTACCCACCACATGCACTCAATTTCCTCCTCCCTCAAATAATCTTCCTCTGCCCTCATTCGCATCCATCCGACTTCATGCGCATGAGCTCCCAGCATCTCCTCCACCTTCATGATAGAGAGATGGAGAGAGAGAGAGAGAGATTGTGAAGACTAATCATTCCATGTCGGTGAGATCCTCACCTTCGTAGGTGAGAAGTAGCCCTACAAGCTGCTCAAACTGAGGTTCCTTAGCCTTCAGATCTTCTAGTGAAGATAGGAGTCTCTAACTCCACCTTCCAGACCCCCTTCCCCTCTCCAATGTGTCCTCCTCCATCTTCTTCTTCCTCAGGTAAACTTCTTCCTTTTCTTCAGTTCTTTGTTTTCTACTTGTTTCCCGTATTTCTTCTGACACACACGGTCATTTCCTTCACCCTCTGACCAATGCTCGAGCTTTGCATCACTCCTGACACCTTCGAGCCACCATCTTCTACTTATCTCCGCTTCTCCGCCGCCTCTTATGTCTCACACCACTTTCGGCCTTGCATTGGCTGGAGCTTACTCTGGGCTCAGTTTCCCCACCCTACGGCAATCCCTCGTTCCACCTCACGACGACTTCGTTCAAACTCCCTCGACCTTGGCTATACGCAAACAAATGCAGGTACTTCACTTCTCTTGATTGGTCAGAATCCGGAGACCAATTCCGACCTCGAGCTTCACAATAGTGGGTCCTTCATCGACACACCACTCCAGACCACATCCTAGATCCTACAACATCGCATCATCTTCGTAGAGGCATCAACAACCTCCTCTGCTTCACTGCCTCCAAATTCATTAGGAGGAGCCACATCCTTATCGCGGAGTTCCGCCCATGTGTCGCCCATCACAAAGGAGGGGGAAGAACACACGTTGCAGTTGTCGTTGATCATCCTAATCAGATCTGACGGTCAGGAACAATCCTGAGACTCCCACCCGAAGCACTGATTCGATCACGAGCCTCGGGTGCATGACCTATGTTGAGCCAACATGGAGATACCAGGTAGCGCCGAGCTATGCTCCAAACCTCTACTGCCTCATGTGTTTTGTGCATGTGACCTGGGATTTTCGCACATGGACCCCTGCAGCTTCATATATTTTAATTTTGGTCCTCCGTACGCGTGCATGGCTCGTGCTGAGTGTAAAAATTACAAGATAAGCCCTACGTTTCATTTTATCTCAATTTCATCCTTCTGTGCATTGTGAAAATTGCATGTAGCACCCTACAACTTTTGTTTATTGTATTTTAGCTCTTGTTTGGACCTTTTTGAATTAAAAATATCATGTTTTCTTTCATTTAGGCCTTGGATTAAATTGTGAATAACTTGAGCACCCTTTATCCAAATTGCATGAAATTTGTCTTGTTTTGGCGCTCCTTTAATGCTCTTTTATGTGGATTAAATAGATTTTGTTTGTAACCTATTATACACGAATGAAAATTCAGAGAACTTAGGTTATATGTTGTGCTTAATTGATCCACTTAATTGGCTTGATAAATTGATCATTCATTGAATATGAGTTGAATTATGATGCATAATTGATCCAGAACAATCTTCCATCTTGATTCATTTTAAAACTTGGATTTAAGGATGTAGAGCATTTATTGATGGAGGAATTCAGGAGCATAATTGATTTAAAACCACTTGTCACCTAGGTCTATTTGGAGTGCTTGTTTTCATTTGCTTTTTGTAGCATCTTTAACTTGCAAAAAAATCATTAAAAATGTCATTCATCAATATGTTGTGCATTTTGACCTGGCTTAGCCTAGATAGCCTCTCATAGTAGCCGGATCACCATTATCGAATACTAATGAAAATATCTTAATCCATCGTGTCCCTGTGTTTAACCTCGAACTTGGTTGGGATAAAAAAATCAAGCCGAGACACCCCTGTAGAGATCCTTCTTTCGGTTTTGCATGATTCGTTGAGTATAGTGCTACAACGAGTGTGAATTAACATACGCGCTCGATGGTTCATCAGATGGCTTCATTGTTGGAGACACAACTTGATTAATATATTTTATTAGGTTTGATTTTAGAGATTGAGTGAATTTTGAGATATTAAAGTTGAGCCTTGTTTGTGCGTTTTTAATATTTTTGTCGTAATTAATTTATTATCTTTTTGGCTAAATAACTCTTGAGCTATCTAACCATCATTTGTTGATTTGACCAGGTCTTGTGGAGCGACTCACGAGGAGCTACACGGAGGTTCGAGCTTGGAGCCTGAGCTGAAGATGGTTGATTCAACCATTTGGAGAGAGACTTAGCCAATTAGAAAAGTAGTTAATTAATTACATTAGTTTAATTATTCTTGTAATTTTTTGTAATAATTTAAGTAATTCCTTATTTATAGCAGCTCTTGTTTGAGAGTTCGTATGTGTAAAAAGAGACTGGACATTATTTTTTCTTTATGGCTGGTTATGTCGGTATTGATTCCCGACTTGTGTAGTGAAATTAAGGATTGGCACACAATACTATAGATTCAAATCTGTATATGCCCTTCATATTTCAGGCCACACATCTTAGAATATTCATCATCTGACAAAATTCATAATGAGACGTACATAAACACATACTAATTAGCCAAATTGAACTCGATTCTCTCCTGCTAATATTATATTGTTTATGTGTGATTTTACTCGATTTGCATGTATTTAGTGTGAATTTAAAAATTATGTATTGCATAACACAAGGAGAGGGCCGAGAGTCGATGTAAGTATACCTTCTTAGGAGCATGCACCATATTTCCTCATTTGCATTCTAAAATTGGAAATTGGGACTGAACATTAGATGTGCATTGTTGAGATTACAAATAATTTTCAAGTGACAACTAAAACTCTAAAATTGAGATCGAATTGAGCATATCGATTAAACAAAATTGGAATAAAAAGAACCTTCTTTTATGGGTGCATAAAGCCCTCATTTGTATCACATGTACTTACCTCTAGATAAGAGTGGGTAAGGATGTAGCCCCTAAGGATTACAACCAAACATCCCTGGACTTGTGCCCTATGAACTTGGACTCACTCTTAGGGTCATGTTATTGCTGCAAGAACTTACCTCCAAACATTAGAAGAAGTGGTCTTGCTTCAAGTTGGTGTGCTCTTCCGACTTGATGACCTATGAGAAATGGATGAAAAGATTGTCTTATCACCCATTTAAAATAGACAAGATAAATTGGTGGAACTCTTATGGTACTCACGCGCGAAGTTGGTGAATCAAAAGGGTTTGCACTGCATTTGTATTGCATGAGTTTACTCCACAAATTTACATGCACCGTAGAACTAGTGCCTCATTGAATTTTGTGCTCAAAACAGTTATTTTTGACATCGAAGATGAGTAATTTGGGGATATTTATTCAAACGTTGCTAATCTCTTATTTAACCCTCCAAGGAGTATGTCTTCAAAGGTCCATTCACGAGTCGGACCATCCTGGGCTCATTACCCTCTTGAGTCCAGGATCACTCACTCTTGGGATGGTCACACACCGACCATTCCCTTTCTCTTCTCCCACCTCACTGAGTAAGACCTTCACCTCAGCGAGACCGCCTTGATTTCGAAATCATCTTCTAATCAAGACCTCATTGTTGATGAAGGTACTAAGGAAGATTCAAGCAAGATGCCTCTGAAAAGGAAAGAAGAAGAAGAAGAACACTATGAGCACCCCATGCGGATGGCACTAGACAGATTAACTGCATCTGAGCAGTAACAAGCATTACTCCAAGCTCAGTTGGGATAGATCAATGTTGGGGTCAAACCACCAATGGATGCGGCATACAACCACGGACATTATAGAATTCAGAATTATTTGAGTCTGGTAGAATCAGAAGTAAATTTTGAGTTAAAAACGTAGTTTCTGAGCTTGTTTCTGCACTTTGATGGGAATGCTTCTGAGGAGCCATATGCATTCTTAAGGTATTTCGAGCTACTATGTGCTAACCCTAGACATCCTAGGGTTAGCCAGGATTATATCAGCCTCACATCCCTTCCATTTGCCGTGGGTGGCAAAGCAGACTATTGGGTAAAGAACCTTGGAGTTACAGTCATGGCATATGCCCAGTTCAAGGACCATTTCCTGAAGAAGCTGTACCATCTGAGTAGGACTAAAATGATGAGGATGCGCATCACTAGCTTTTCCCAGTTATCCAATGAAACCTTTTGTGGCACATGGTAAAGGTATGATGATATCCTACAGAAATGTCCTTGTCATGATCTAGATGACAACATCTTGGTCCAGTCATTCTTCACTGGTATCAGCCCTGAGATGCAAGGTTCAGTAAGCGCTACCTACGTAGACAGATATATATCATGTGGAGCGGATACCGTCTAGAAGGTATTCGAGCATATGACTAAGACTAGCTGCTCACAGATCGCTAGCAGAGCATACACGGAGTCCCCTAGTTCACTCCCATCTGGAGGGAGGAAGTCAGCTGTGACCAATCTCTCTCAGGACGTGATCCCAAACATGGGGCTTCTTCCGGACAAGCTTATAGTAGTCGAGAGGATTGATCAAAGTATTGATGAATTATACAGGAGAGTCTCCAAGTACTAAGACAAATGGAAGAGTTGACTAAGAAGTTACCTAAGATAAAGATACATGGTGTGACTATACCCTTTGCCTCTGTGTACCGAGTTAACCATATTCAGGAGAAGCCGATGATAGGGAAACCCCAACCCTTGTAGCAGGACCAGTCCTTTGCCAATTCTTTCCGACAATAGACTACATTAGCACAGACAGTTCAGGAGGAGCCTCCACCAGTTTGAGAGGTGAATGGAGTATGGTATACTCAGGAACCTGTCATGTAGGGAAGTATAGGGTAGTGACAGGCTTATTAGCATCCTGACTTTTCACAACACTGCATTCATCTCTGCATCACCTCCTGCACAACAGAGCCCTAGATTCCAGCTACCCCAACAGCATCGGTAGCAGTACCAGCAGTATGGTTGACAAAGTCAATACCAGGTAGCACCCTTGCACCAACAACAGTAGAGGCAGTAGGCTAGCAAGACTAGTTCTCCCGTTCTTCTTCCCAGTCTTATCCCCTTCCTTCTTCATCTAGTCCCATGGATATACAATAAAGATACTTGAGGATATTCTTCCTATTAGAATGAAAATCATGACTTATGGATGGATGTCAACTGCCTGTCTAGATGGAGAGACGAGCAGTATGCACCCTCTACCTCGATTCCTGCCCAAGTTCAGGGTATCCCTAGTAGCCTTAACAAACCTAGTTTTCAACAGCACTTTGGTCAGGTATACTACTCAACATCTCTTAGATCTGAACATGAGATTCTTTTGTGTGACAAAGCTAACCATATGTCACTTAGAAGGGAAAGGATTATCTGTACCCTGATCGGGTGTGCGACACGAGGAGGGGCATCTTTGGAGATCTACTTGAGGAGTTTTTAGAGGACGAGGAGGAGAAGCAACACATTCTGGAGCCCCATTAGCACCATTCGAGGATCCTTGCTCAAGGAGACGAGAAAATAAGGAGAGCAAGATTGCAGCATCAATAACATGGAGATACGTCAGAATCTATGGTGGACCTTGCACCTCCGGTTGTGGCGGACATATCTGCAGCTTCTATTCCACAACCTGTAGTAGATATTTGATTTGGTCCCATGTTGCATCAAAAAGATTCATGTATGAAGAACTCTGTTTCAGTTAATGCAAATAATGATATTTCAGTTCATGTTTCAGATTCTTCATCTTTTATTTTCCTTGCTTCAATCCCTTTCCCATGTGCTTTTACAATAGAAGAGCGTATCCAAAAAATTCAAAAAGATGACCTTGACATGGCACAGTTTTATAAAGAAAATTTCATAGTTAACATGCTATTTGATGAGTATATGGCTAATCATCTTGCATTCCAGAAATACCTTAATGTGAGATGTACACCTACTAGGGTTAGCATGAAGAAACCGAATTAGTATGTGAAGACTCAAGTCTTGTCAGTAGCCACAACCTATTGTCTCAAGAACCAGCAACTGCCAAGGAAAAAGAGAGACATGAGTACTCACTATGTGGACAGTTTTATCGACGACATTATGTTTACACACACTCTTAGATAGCATTTCTTCAATCAATCTTCTTCCTTTAGCACTATATCAGAAATTGGAGTTGGTACCACTTTACAGATATAGAGCTTTACTCTAATTCGCATATCGTTCAATTAAGAAACCTAAGGGAGAAGTAAAGAATGTCATTATCTCGATCTAGAGGCAGGACTTTCAAGTTGACTTTATATTCTTAGACATGGAAACCCCTAATTATTGGAGAGAATCTCATATCATTCTTGGGTGCCCCTTCCTTAAGACCGCGGGAACAACTTTCAACTATGGTACGGGAATGATGAAGTTCTGTTCTCTAGGAGGAGAAGTGAACTTTGAAATGAAGCAAACCAAGTGTTAGCCATTTGATTCTAAGAGTAGTACAAAGTAGTCTTCTTCAGAGTTAGATTGCAAAATGATTAGCACCGTGGTGATTTAGATATAGATTCTTTCAAGATAGAGTGAGACCCTTTCATCTAGAAAGGACATAGTGCATGATGTAGTTTGCCAGGTGTTGCCTGATTCTTTGAGAGATGCATCTACCTATTCCCTTGATGATGCAGAGATCCATTAAGATCTTTATATTCCCTCCCCTTCAGAACAATCAAGGGACATAGATGACGAGTTGGAAATGGCTTTTACCAATTGCTTGGATATTATTGACGATCCGACTTCCAATACTTCTGAGTGGGTGGTGAGTAATACATAGTTGTGCCCACCTACATGCAACATGCAGCCAGATTCATATTCGATTCAGCTAGACATGATTAACGACACCACATTGCTAGAAATGAAATCATTACCTCCTATACTGAAGTACACCTTTCTTGTGGGACCTGAAGAGAGATATCTTGCTATCATTTGCTCAGACTTAACTATAGAATAGGAGTCTTGGTTGTTAGAGGTCTTAGAGAGGAAACATAAAGCAATTGTTTGGATATTGTCGGAAATCATGGGGATCAACCCTACTCTCTGCTCACACCACATTTTTACTAAGGAGAACGTGAGACTTTCTCGCGAGTTCCAGAGGAGACTTAACCCCAATCTACGAGAAAGTAATGAAGAACAAGATTGAGAAATGGTGCAAAGCAGGGTTTATATACCCTATTTCTGACTCAAAGTAGATGGAATCACTTCATGTTGTTTCGAAGAAGTCGGGAATTCATATGGTCGCCAACGAGGAGGGTGTAGAGATCACGACACGAGTACATGCACCTGAATGTCATGACCAAGAAAGACCACTTTCCATTGTCATTCATTGATCAGATCCTAGAGAGATTCGTAAGGAAAACATTCTTCTATTTTCTTGAAGGGTACTCAGGCTACAACCTGATATCTATAGCCCATAAGGACCAAGAAAAGACCACATTCACATGTCCATTTGACACTTATGCATTCTCAAGTGCATGCCATTTGGGCATTGCAATGCCGCAAACACTTTTTAGCAATGCATGATCATTGTATTTTCTTAGATGGTGTGAGATTTCCTGGAAGTATTCATAGATGACTTCTCGGTTCAAGGTGATTCATTTGATACATGTTTAGTGAACTTGAACCAAGTCCTCAAATGGTGTAGGAAGGTGAATCTGGTACTCCCCTAGGAGAAGAGTCACTTTATGGTGACAGAGGGTATCGTGTTGGGGAATCCAAAAGAAGAATGGAGGTTGACCCTGTCAAGGTGGAGGTAATCAAGAAAATCAATCCACCTACCAATGTGAAGTCAGTGGGGTCGTTTTTAGGGCATGTTGGAATTTACAGGAGATTTATTCAGTACTTTTCATAGATTTCCCACCCACTGATTGAGCTCTTAGGGAAAGACAGATAGTTTGTTGTAGATCATAGGTGTCTGGAGGCCTTTGAGCTCTCGGAGATGAAGATTTGTGTCTCGCATATCCTAGAAGCTCCTGACTAATCTCTCCCCTTTGAGATCATTACTGACACTTCAGATTTCTTTATAGGAGTTATGTTAGGACCATAGTGAGAGAGGATCCCATTTGCGATCCACTACGCAAGTAAAGTATTGGACCCTACACACAATAACTACATAGTGAATTAAAAGGAAATGCTCACAATACTATGGGCCCTCAAGAAGTTCAGGTCTTATATTTTGAACTCTAAGGTGATAATCTACACTGATCACGCAACTAGTCTGTACCTAATGGAAAAGAAGGACACGGAGGCACATCCTCTTAGGTGGATTTTTCTCCGCCAGGAGTTTGACTTGGAGATAAAAGATAAACCTGTAGTGAAGAATGTTGTGGCTAATCACCTTTCCTGGATTGAGCTTAAGGGCTCATCCAATTATGAGCATTCTAGAGAGACCTTCCCAACGAGTCAAGTTGTGCTATTGAGTCACTCATGTGGTATGCCAATATGGTGAACTTTCTTGTCTCCAAGTACGTTCCCCATGCTTGGACTAGGAGAAGCATTGACCGACTAAAGTCGGATTCTAGGAGATACCACTGGGATTATCTGTTACTTTTCTTCGAAGGGCCGGATTGTGTTTGGAATAGGTGTATTCCTTAGGAGGAATACGAGATTATTCTCACGTACTGTCATTCTCTTGAGGTTGAAGGGCACCATTCAGGGAAGAGAGCCGCTCACAAGGTATTCCAATGCGGATTGTATTGGCCAACCTTGTTCAGATATGCTATTGATTTTGTGCGGTCATGCTCGATTTGATAGATGATGGGAGGAACAGTTGAACAAAGAGATGAGATGCACATGCAACCAGTGATTATTTGTTAAGTTTTTGATGCATGGGGCATAGATTTTACGGGTCCTTTTCTCAACAGCCAAGGACACGGGTACTTCCTTTTGGCGGTTGACTATCTATCTAGGTGGATGGAGGCTATCCCAACCTAAATCACAGACAACAAGATTGCCTGTAAGTTTGGTAGAGACGATATAATTGCCAGGTTCGGTGTACCAAAAGTTCTGATATTTGATGGGGGTAGCCACATTGTGAACCGAGATGTGAGGTCTTTAGCTAAGGAATACAAATGTGAGCACAAAGTTACTAGTCCTGACCACCCACAGTCTAATGGCATGGCAAAGGGTTTGAACAGAGAAGTGAAGAGTATTTTGCATAAGTTAGTTCATAATGATAGGAAGAACTGGTCCCAGCTTTTGGACCAAGTTCTGTGGGCCTATAGGACAGCCTACAAGCTCCTTTGGGCACTTCACCATTTAAAATGATCTATGGCAAGCCATGCCTTTCCCACAAATCTAATTCACAAATGAGAATGGGAAACTAAGAAGATTAATTAGAGTTATCACCTAGGGAAGTTTTGTCATGACTTAAACTTGAATGAGCTCGTGGAAATCTGAAATCGGGAATATGAAAACAATTTGATTTTATAAGGACAAAGTGAAGAGATGGCATGAACGACCCATTAGGTGCAAAGACTTTGACCCTAGGCAAAAGGTCTGGTTGTTCAATGTCAGGTTAAAGATGTTCAATGAGAAGCTCAAATATAAGTGGGCGGGTCCCAATGTTGTTAAGGAAGTGCATAGGAATTAAAGTGTAGAGATAGTTGATCTCATATATGATGTACGATCCCATGTGGTATATGGACAACTGTCGAAGCACTTTGTAGATTCTAAAGAGCAGTTAGTCCAAGTCGAGGTCATCAACTTCATGCAGAGCGAGCACAGAACATATACATCAGATTACTCTTCATGAAGATGCAATATCTAGATTCAACAGTTTAGAAGATTCACTCACTCTTGTACACATAATTTATTCTTTCTTTTAGAGCTTAGGTTCCTCCTTCTGTAGATACTAACTCCATATTTAGGCCATTTAAAACCTAAGTATAGGGGGAACACCTGATCTTGCTTGTATATTCTTGTATGTATCCCGAGTCATTTTCGTCTTCGTATTGTCTTCGTCCCTTCCCATTCTTCAGTCATTTGATCCCTCCTGTTTTCTTCCTACACTTAGGCTATTTCAAGCCTAAGTATAGGGGTCAACCTGTCAGTCCTTGTATGTCCCTTTATATTTAGCCTGAGCTATGGCTTCATATCACTTTGTGCTTTGAGGACATAACAAAAGCTAAGTATAGGGCGGTGTACTATATATATTGTATATACTTTAGTCATAACTCATATTTTGAAAATTTTCAAACTTATTGGGGCTAAGATATAAGTACTTTTGAACTGATTTGCATGTAAATGTTTTGAAAATTATTTATAACTATGGTACACTATTTTGAAAAATATTTGACAGTGGTTTGAAAAATAGGTATTTTACGAGTTTTGCGAACCATTGGAAAAATATTTGAAAATCTATATATTATGTGACATGATTTGGAATTATTTTCAAAAATCTTTTCAAAAATTGGGATAAAATGAGACTGACTTGTGTTTGTAAATACTTCTAACTCTTTAGTAAAAAAAGAGTTAAGTTGGTTTGGTCCCTAATATTTACACTTTCACACAAGACTCGTGATGTTCAAGGACACTTGGTTTTTGAGGTCTTGAGATTCAGAGTTAACTAACCTTAGTCATTAGGACCTTTGACTAAATTATTCACATTTCCTTGGTCTGAAAGATTTGTATGCTATATCACGTACTTAGTCTCCTCTTAAGAATATGATTCATACTTCACATGCATGAGTGCATTTTTTATGAGAGGAGTTGAGGTTTCACCTAAGGGACTTGGATGAGGGATTTGAGTCTGGATGTGATTTTATGATGCTCGAGGATGGGATTAAACCAATGAAACCTCCATGAAACATGAGTGTCAGCAACCATTAGTAGGTATGAGAACAAGGTTTCTTGCACCAATCTCTTTATTTACCTAAGTATCAGGGTGTAATGTAACTTTTAAATTGTTGATCAGTGTGCGCCAACTTGGTAATAGTAGTGGAGCTAGCCAAAAGAAATAAAAGAATGAATGAAATGCTGAAAGAAAATCTCTCACCATAAAAAGTCCAATATTAAAGAGCTACCACCAAAGGCGAGCACTCCCAACCGTTTTAAAGTGTCCACTTGAACCACCGTTATTAAGACCAAGAGTCGGGCTAGCACCAAAAAAGGCTTTGCATCAAAAATGCTACAAGTCAGGGTGTAGAAAGTAGATACTAAAAAAGGTACACCCCGGTGTATTCCTAGGAAAACAAGTGCAGACAACTCCAACTTCTCTTGATTGACGCACTGATCAACACCAAAAATACATAAGTGTTGAGTAAAAAGGCACTCGAGCGATTCCTTGCTCCAATGAGAGGGAGAGATGGATTGACACAAACCTATGCTCTCCCATCTATCAGTCATTCATATTCACTTTTAAGTCTGACAACTAAAGAGATGGTGGATTGATTGCTCGAACTGGTTTAATCCTTAGTGTTGACGGTTGGGTTCTTAAGAGAGTCTCTTGCACTGGAAACTGGGGTGATGCTTTGACTCTGCTCTTGTAACTGCAGTCCATACTTTAAGATCATATCCTTACTATATATGCATACCAAAGAGTCCGATGATTAGGGACGTTGGATACCTTATGACTAGAATTTTATCCAGCTTAGAATTTTAGGATCACTAAAATCGAGAGTTCTTAATGGATCAAGTCGTCTATTTTACATGCATAGTCAAGGATTAATTCAACTTATTCATTCTTTATTTGCTCGAGGACTAAAAAATTTTAAGTATAGGGGGTGATGAATATGTGATTCATCATCTTAATATATGAATCTTAGTTTAGATCTCTGAACAAACTGCCTAATAAAAATCCATATATTCAATAAATTAAAAAAATACAGATCTTAATAAAAATAGACAACTAATGTATATTTATCTTATAAATAAGTCCACAAAATAATTCAAAATAAAAATAAAATGTAAAAAATAAGTGTTGAAAAGTGTTTGTAAATAATCCCCTCTACATAACCAAACTTACATGATTTTTAATAAATTCATACTAACTCCTTTTTACTTGATTCTTTGTCTAAATTATATATGAAAATATACATAAAAATAAAAAATAATTCTCATATTGAATAACTATTTAGATCTTGAACCGAAAAAGCCGTAAAGTCTAACTTCTCGACTAAATTCCAGCTCCATATGAACTCCAAATTTATCAAACTCACTTTTAAAATTAAAGTTATAAAATTATCTATCCAATGAAAATGATTTCATTAAAATGGAGCTTGTTTGCAAAATGTCGATTTTGAATCCTAATTGTATACCTTATATATGAACTAATCTGACATTAACATTTTATGTTTAAATTTAACTGATTTTTATTTATTTATTTTTCTATTAATTTATTTATTATATATTTTAATAAAGTACATAATTATAAAAATAAAATATATTATTTTACCATTGAACCTAATGCGAAGTGACTTTGTATATAATGTAAATATTGATCTTTCCTTTTTTATTTTAGTACATTATTTTGTAAATATCTTTTAATTAAAATTGAAAAAATTAGAAAATCTGTAAAATTGTGATTTGTACATATTGTGTGTTTTGTACATACTTTGTTGGCATTCTTGTAAGTCTTCCATTTTTATTTTTTCTCTTTATTTTATCTAAGAATCATACTTTTTTATATTTTTTTTATTTCTCATTTTTTTGTTCTCTTCTTTTCTTCCACCAACTTCCATTCTCCCGTCATCTTTCACCACTCATCCGACCTCCACCCCACTTCTTTCTTAACTCCCTCATCCTCTTGCTCTTATTCTCTTCTCCTTCCTCATATTTCCTTTATCCGTCATTACGAGAGAAGAGAGCTTGAGCTTTGTTAACCTCCAGTTGACAACTGAAGGAGATAAGGTGAGCGATGACAACCTTTTAGGCCAGATCCACAAGGTCCCCCTTGTGTAGCTGCCCATCCACTCGACCAAGCTGCCAAGCTTCTTGGTGTTTCGCCATCGAGCACCACTTGTAGGTGATAATAGGAGTTGCATCAGAGCTGCTCCACAAACCGACGAGCACAAGTATACAATCTATATTTCTCTCTTTTTATTTCCTTGATTCTTGTTCTTGGTTATTTTTTCTTCCCCTAAATTCACAAGCAAAAAAATCAAAAATCAACACCTCCACCACCATCATCATCTCTGTTCCTCCCATTTCTTATTCTACCTATCATCCCTATCAACTCCGTCCAAATCGTGTCCGGAGCAGTAGCTCCAGTCCTCCATGCCGTTAGGAGCCATCACCCATTCTTCCCATTGTCTGAGCTCAATTCTAGGCCGAGTTTGCGAAATTCAAACCATATCTCTAGCAGGGACCTAGTTGAATACACAGCTCAATATACAAGCACACCAGTCCGCCCGGGCTGCCTAGACCCGCACCGGTCCCTGCTGGTCGCCACAACACTGTCGCACCTCCTATGCGGGGTTGTCGCACCTCTCGTCGTCATCCTCTGTGGTTGCTTTACGCCAGCCACTATTGTTCGAACTCTCTTGCATGCCAGGGCTAGCTCGCTCTCCTGCACGTCCCCCCCCCCCCCCCCCCCCGGCGCCTCCACGTGCAGCTACACAGCAGCCGTCCCATCGAGACTGCTCCAGCACCACCCACTCGCGGGCCACCCCTGCTCCTTCCAACAACCACACCGCCAGCGGCCGCTTCAGTTTCCCCCGCATGCGCCACCTCTGCCTGGACAGGCCGCCGTAGCGGCCTCCTCAGCCCAACTGTAGCCCTCCGTTGTAGCAAGTGGTTGTTCCTCCTACCGCGTTCAACCTCCGCAGGCCACCTGCCAATAGCAAAAGTGCAGCCTCCACGCCCTTGGCTACACTCCTCACCACCACCCTCTCCTTCGCACGGCTACGCCCCAACGCTGCCCCACACCGCACGAAGCCCGCCTCGTGTAGCTCCTGTTGTCTTGCTCCTGTTCGCAGCAGAGCAACCCCGTCGTTCGGCTGTTGCATCACCGCAACGCCGACCACGTGTGCCGCCCTTGCTCCACTGCGAGCCCCACAATCGCCACCGCCGTCCAGCCCGCATGCCATATTCCAACCTCATTGCGTGCCTCCGCACCCCACCAGTCTCGCCCACCAAAAATTAGGCAAATGTTATTTTTTAGACCCTTCAATTGTTATTATTTTGTTGAACCAAAAATAGTCTGTTGATCATCATTTCATTATATATCATAATAGATTTTGTTTCTAATTTTGTGACTTCGTGTTGATTTATTAAAATTCAGAGATAGAAAATCAATGGAATTTTACTCATTTGTACTCTGAAATTAATATTGAGTGTCTTATTACAAAAATATCACTAATTCAAAAATTGTGTTCTCAATTATGGTTTAACAAGTATCCAAATTGAACTGAAATTGGAGGTGCCTTGTTCTAAATAATTTATTGAGTGAAATTAGTAATTGATTTTTAATTAAGTCCACACATAATATTTTTATGCAAACTCATTTTTTTGGATTGTTGATTTATAGACCTATGCGAGATAATTTAGGTTTGGTGTGATTCTTCATTATGGATTATTAGAAATTTATTCTCAGATTCACTCTAATTCAGTAAAATATACATTAAAAAAATCAAATGTTGCTAGAAAAATTCTAAAAAATGTAATAGTTGCATTTCATCATATTTGAGTTTTTTCTCCAAATTTCATAAGTTTTGCATACTGTTTGTATGAAAAATTGCATAAAACCCCTTTAAAGTGTACATTTTTCATTGTTGCATTTTAAACCTAAAAATTCCACAAAAATATGTTTCATGAATATTATTGAACTATGATTCACAAAAAAATAACATTTGCCTAATTTTATTTGATTTTAAACTAAAACATAATTGGGCTAAGCTGCATAGTTTCCTTAAGAATCATGTTCATTTGCCTTTTGCATTTGCAATCTTATTGCATAAAAAATATATAATAAATCCTCACCTAAAATCGTGCATTAAGTTGGATAAATTGAACCCTAAGTTGTTCCTTTGCCTCCTTGAGTCGACCTTGGGGCTTGCCCAGGTTAAAAATACATAAAACTGCACTTGCTTAATTAACTGATTTAGATATTAGTGTGGTTTGACTTTGATCGATCCTGATTGCCCAACTACAATAAATTGATATAATTAACATAGGATAATTAGCTAAACATCAAATAGAAATGTACTGTATATATTGTATATACTTTATCCATAGCTCATATTTTGAAAATTTTTCATAATTTTTGGGGCTAGGGTATAAGTACCTTCGAACCAATTTGCATACAAATATTTTGAAAATTATTTATAACTATGTTCACTATTTTGAAAAATGTTTAACTCTTGTTTGGAAAATGAGGATTTCACTTCTTTTGAAAATCGTTTAAAAAATATTTGGAAATCTATATATTATGTGACATGATTTGGAAATTATTTTCGAAAATCTTTTCAAAATTTGGGATAAAATGAGACTGATTTATGTTTATAAATACTTCTAAATCTTTATTAAAGAAGAGTTAAGTTGGTTTGGTCCCTGAAACTTACACTTTCACACAAGACTCGTGATGTTCAAGGACACTTAGTTTTTAAGGTCTAAAGATTCAGAGTTAATTAACCTTAGTCATTAGAGTCTATGACTTAATTATTCATACTTTCTTGTTCTGAAAGATTTGTATGCTATATCACGTAATTAGTCTCCTCTTTAAGAATGTGGCTCATACTTCATATGCATGACTATAGTTATGATGAGAGGAGTTGAGGTTTCACCTAAGAGACTGGGATGATGGATTTGAGTCTATCCGATTTTTATGATGTTCGAGGACGAGATAAAATCGATGAAGCCTTCATGAAACCTAAGTGTTAGCAATCATTAGTCGGTACGAGAACAAGGTTTCTCGTACCAATCTCTCGATTTGACTAAATACCTGGGTGCGATGAAACTTTTAAATTGTTGATCAGTGTGCACCAACTTAGTAAAAGCAGTGGGAGCTAGCCAAAAACAAAGAAAAGAAAGAAAGAAATGTTCAAAGAAAATCTCTCACCATACAAAGTCAAATATCAAAGAGCTACCACCAAAGGCGAGAGCTCCCAATCGTTTCAAAGTGTCCACTTTGACCAATGCTATTAGGATCAAGAGTCGGGCTAGAACCAAAAAATTGCTCTGCATCGTAAATGCTACAAGTATGGGTGTAGAAAGTATAGTAGATACTCAAAAAAGGCACACCCCTGTGTATTCCCAGAAAATAGGTGCAAATGACTACAACTTCTCTTGACGGACGTTGATCAACACCAAAAATACATGTGTTGAGTAACTAGACAATCGAGCGATTCCATGCTCCAATGAGAGGGAGAGATGAACTGACACAAACCTATATCCTTCCATCTATTGGCCGTTCATATTAACTTTTAAGTCTGACAAATAAGAGACGGTGGATTGATTGCCCGAACTGGTTTAATCCCTAATGTTGAGGGTTGGGTCCTTAAGAGTGTCTCTTGGACTGGAATCTAGGATGATGCTTTGACTATGTTCTTGTAACTGTAGTCAAGTCTTAAAGATCATATCCTTAATATGTATGTATACTAGAGAGTCTAAAGAATGAGGAAGTTGTATAGTTTTTGACTAGGATTGAGTCAATATTGAATTTTAGGTCAACATAAACTGAGATTTCTTGAATGGACCGAGTCTTACTATTCACTTACGGAGTTGAGGACTTGTCCAACTTAGTCTTTATTCTTTATTCTTTACTTGAGGACAGACATAGTTTAAGTATAGGGGATATTGAATCTGTTATTCATCATATTATTTATTGTTCATTCTCCTCCTTATTGGAACAGTTCAATAAAATGTCTACATAATTGAATAAAATTAACTTCTGACACGTTGTAACTAACTCTCTCATTTAGTTTATAAATTTATATATATTTTATTTCCCTTTTTATTTTGATTTTTTATTCCGAATTACAAAAATATATTGTATATATTTATTTTGGGTTTAATTATTATTTGAAAATATAAAAAATTAATAACAATAACAACAAAACCATTAAAAATCAAGTATTTTTATTCCTTAAAAATGCTTCCAAAAATATTTCTCTCTTTGTTTGACTTATTTTGTGTTCTTAGACAACATGAAACTTGTATATATCATTGAGATGTACAACTTTTGTGTTTTGAGTTTTTTTAACTTCGCTTGTATGTATTTGTTTTATATTTTTCATTATTTTGTTTATGTTTCTTTTTTCTCATTGGGCCACGAGGCTCTTCCTGGAGCCGCCACGTGACCTCCCCCTTCATGTGCCACATACCTTACCTCATGGTTGTCCATCTCCTTTGCCCAGAACACATCTAGTCGTCCTCTCCCGCTCTCCTCTCAACCACTCGAACAGATCCGTAGATCTCTTCCACCCCCATCAATATTGTTGGATCGCGAGAACCAACAGTTGGCGACTCATCTCAGTCCTCGAGCGCCTCTCTCTCTCTCAAAAAATTCCTTCTCCAACCGCTCGCCCCCTTCCCATTTTCCCCATACCCCTATCAAGTACCTGATGAATCTCCATTTCATCACCTTTATTCTATCATTTTGACCTTAAAAACCCCGGCTAATGCATGTAAATAGCCTCAATTTGTGCATAATAGCATTCATTATTTATTCTATTTATATGTATAAAATAAGATTTTTAATGCCAAAATTATAGAATAAAGAGAAGAAAAGAAAAAGAAATAAAATATTGAAAATATTTTATGACCCTAAACCTTGAGACCAAGTCAAGAATTGAGTTGGACGATAAGGAATAGAGTAGGGGAGAGATAAGGGCCAAAAAGACAATAAAAATCCAATTCTTTTATTCATTATTTGAGCATTTTTTACACATATTTTATTCTTTGCTATTTATGCATCAAATAAAGAAACTTTGAACATAAAAGTTGTAGATAATAATGTAAATAAAAATACAAAATTGAGTTTGTACAAAAATAATACATAGTGTTCATTTTATACATAAAATAAAAAGCCAAAATCCCAACTTCATAGACCCATATCTTTCAAATAAAAACTCAAAACATATCAAAATCAATTCTAATTGTATATAACTTTTCACAAGTTATTTAATGGTTGTGGTTTTATATTTTTTTGAGCTATTGTGTGAAACTTAGGTTTTTGACCCCTATCAGAGCGTGCCGCTCATTGACCCTGGTCAACTTGACCTACAGCCTTCTGACGAGATGTTCATATCTAATCTCGCATTTTCATGAATTTTTTAGGGTATCTCGTCCATCTATCGTGAATGCTTCCTTCAGACAATAGTCCCTTTCAGTGTTCGTCACGTATAGTCCGATATGATTTGTATTTATTAAATAGTTTAATAAAATGCAAGTAACGTTATATATTTTTAGCTAAATTGCATCTATGCCCCTGAAGTTTATGTTATTTACAAATATGCCCCTGTTAGGATTTGTATTTTTATGTGTTTTATCTATTTATTAAAAATAGCTAATGTGCTCCTAAAAATTCACAAAAATAGGATTAGATGCTTCATGCATTGTACTCTCGCGACATGTATCCACTTTACAATTTTTACATTTAGTCTATTTACTAAATTTAAAAAGGAGACTATTTATTCCTTATTTAGTTTAGAAAATACCAAAAATATAAAAACATCTCAAAAAATTCAAAAAAATTTATATATAATATATTTCATCCTTTTTTTAGTGACCAAAATAATTAAAAATGGAAAAACAAAAACCTTAAAAATTTAAAAAAAAACCCTAAAATAATTATAAAATTTTAAAAATTCTTAAAAAATCCAAAAAAAAATAAATTTTTCAATTTTGTAATTTTTTAATATAAATATTTTATTATTAAATTGATTTGGGTAATTTTGGGATTCATTTATTATTTTTAATATCCAAATCAACTTCAGGTGTTATATTTAATCCATATTTGGGATTTTTTGACTTTAAAAATTCATAAAAATTAGCAAACAATTCTGGAAAAATACAAAACATTAGAAAATATTAAAAACCCCAAACAAGTTATTTCCTGAATTTTATCTATATTTAGTGGTATTTATAAATACATTGTTATATATTGAGTATATATATATATATCTTTATATATGTTGTATTATTTATGTAAAAAGAAAAAGAAAATATAAAAATATAAATATATAAATATATAAAACAAAAAAATTCTAGAAAAATAATTAAAAAATATGTAAAATAAAAAACCCACAAAAATAATAAAAATTGAAAAGAGTCAAAAGATGAAAATTTTGTGTATTGTATTTTGCCTCCTCTTCCTGTTTGCTTCGTGTGTTCGACCTCTACACATGCTTACACGTGTACACATTTGCTTTAGAGTTATAATAAATTTTAACTCCACATTTTTATATATAATTGATTTATTCTTGTTGTGGTTTAATTGTTGATTAATCGAGGTTTATTGAGAGATCAACGCATCGACTATTGATCCGCCTTGTGGATTAATACGACCCTCGATCCGATCTCAGATATCAAATGGTGCCGCCGCTGGAGAGCAACGTTGCGTAGAAGGAGATTATGTGATTCTTTTCTATTATCTCTTGTTTATACATGTATTTATTTATTTATTAAATATTTATTCGCATTTAATCTTATTGATTAACTGCTCTGACAACTCTTCTTTGTTTGTCTGTTGATGCGAGGGACCGCTACGTGAAGGGGGGCCTCTTAGGAGGACCGGTGCACCCAAGCAAGGCGGAGTCAGTCTTTCTTGCTCGGTTGGCGGGAGAGAGCATCAAGGGCAGATGGAGAAGAATTTTTGAAGACCAATCTAGTCTATTTTGCATTATTTATTTATTATATATATTCATGTGCGAGAGTGACACTTGGCATGTAATAATTCAGGTCTCTCAGATACTCTAACTTCCCGGGGTCCATTGCCCCGAGGGATTGCTCCCTTGGGGGCCTCGACGGTTTTGACGCTTTTTCATTCTTATTTTATTTTTATTATTTTGTGTGAATGAGCCATAGCTTAGGATCTGTTTGCTTTATGGATTAAGGTCCAAATCCTTAAATAACTTTGTATGTACCTATAGATTCTCTTTTGGACTTAGTCAAATAATAATTTCTATTTGTTTGGAATTGAGATCGAGTGCCAAGAGAAGTGCTATACAACACTTGCAGGATCCGATGTGGCAAACACCGATGCACTTCAGAGACCGGACTTTTGGATCTCGCTTCTGACTATTTAGCATTTTGTGCTTCACGATAATATCAGTTACTATCTAAGAGCAATTTCATCTGATTGCATCTCATATATATAGGATTTCAATTCTATCGTGCATTCCCACATGGAGAGAGCTGGGAAGTATTGTCAGTCTTCTGACTTGGCATGCATCATCGTTTTTGACTTGCATAACTTTTCTGATCTTCTCCCTCTGATTTTGCTCACTTAGGATGTTAAATGGAATTGAAAACCCCGTAAGGCACATGCATTGAAAAAAAACAAAAAAGTAACAATATAAATAAAACCAGGATTGCTAACTCTATTGGACTTAAAAATAAAAATGTAATGGATTCCTTGCCTTGGAAAGAGCAACCCCCTCTTTGTTTGCGCATTTTATTCTTATGTACACGCTAAGAATTAGTGCCTAAATCTTAAGCCTAACTTCGGTGTGTACAAGTTTTGATGATCACCTAACTCTAAACGCGACAAGATAAAAAGACTACATCTCGGTCTTCACTATGTTGAGTAGGTGAATCGAGGGTTTGCTTTGTGTATTGATTATGCTTTGATTCCATTTACATTTTTCATCTATCTTTGAGTTTGTTGTCCCACCCATGTGAGTCATCAATTTTTATCCTTGAATCTTTCTAACTTTCTTATAAATACATTTCCTCATCCGCATTCGAGTCGTGATATTGGGTCTTCATCCTCACCTTCTTCGCCGAATCTTGTGGCTTTTCTCCTTGCCCATATCACACACCTCCAGCCCGGTTCGAGGAGACCCTCTCCTTGAATCACAATTTTGGTTGTGTTTCCGCCTTGTGTGGAACACACTATTTTGTCTATGTCCCCTTTCATCTCGCCCACCCTCCTCGTCACCCTCGTATGATTCTTCTTCTACCAGAGATTGTTGCTCTTATATAGATAGCCCACATCGAGGATTGTACTTCTATTGATGATTTGAGTAAGTTGGGCACACTTTTGAGGATGCCGAGATTGGTGAGCTACATTTGGTGGATCTAGCTTGAATATTTGTGCATAACTATTATTGAGGATTTCGATGATGCATGACTATTAGGTGTGATGCTTATTGAGGATTTTTGATCTCGCATGCCAGGTTGAGGATGTGATGTGTTTCAATGATTTGATGATAATATCATGAGCTATGAATGATCGATCTATTTTGAGGTTCCACCAATCTTTATTTTTGAGTTTGATTTCCTATCTTGATTTGTGCTTCATAGTAACGGTGACATATCCCACACAAATTCCTTTATCTACCTGATTGATCCATCCTCGATCTTTTGACTTGCCCATCCACCTATGCCACCTCGTGGATTTTTGCCTATCTTTTGTGCCATCTCGGCTGATTGGACTGATTCGAGGGACCGCATTGTTATTGATGAGACTGAATCTTTTGTCCCTCACATGACCTTATGCCCTCCTGAGGATTGATTGATTGATTGCTTTTGAGAACCTGAGATTCAATGCTAGCAATCCCTTGACTTGATTGACTTAGCTTGCATTGTTCCCCGATGACTATCTCCACGAAAATGCAACACTTTCTTTACGCTCGGTTCCCCTTGCTGATTGTGTCTCCTAGCTGTTGGAGCATGGAACCGAGTCGTCTGTTATATCTTTCGGTCCCACTGCCTTGCTGTGTATCTGACTTATTGGATCCTAGGGACCTATCTGACTGGACTCCGTTGAGTTCGCTCTCCTTGATGATCCTCGCAAGGACGAGCCTTCTTTCTCTAATGCTTAGTTGGCAGCATGTTCCCCGAGGGTTATCTGTGGGACGCTATCATGTTTTCTAGTTCTGTTGGTCTCTTCTGCTGGTAGCCGACTTGTCATCTATCAAGACCGCTTCTGATGATCCATCCAATGGATCTAACTCCTTTGGAGTGCGCTCACCGTGATGACCCTCGCAAGGGTGAGATCTATATATTCACTGACTAGCATGTATTACTCCCGAGGGTTATCTGCGGGAGGGTATATCATTTTCTAGGTATTTGGCTTCACTATTGGTGTCTCCTCTTTGATGGAGAACGAATCCGGGTCTTCTGATTTGTGTACTCGATCTCCTCCCTGCTTGTGTCTCCTGTCTGTAGGAACACGGAGCCGAGTCTTCAAAGATCTTTGACTCATCTGAGTCTGCTCACATTGACAACCCTCGCAGGGTTGAGCCATGACTTCTGGTGTTCGGTATGTCTTTCTGACTTTCTGATTTTCCGACCAGTGGATACCGTGCCACGACATTAGGAAAGTCTCTAGGAAAGTCTCATGTCCTTCATCGTTCATATCTTTTTGAGACTTTGATGGACTTGGAGGAGTCCTTACAGTTCTTTCTTCCTCCAGGTCTTGCAAGTATCGGCTCCACTCACCCATTCTTTCCTTATGAACCGATGCTCTTCTTTCTGCTACCAGACCCTGTCTTACCTTTCGATATGTTGTCCCTGGTAGCTGACACCCACTTGATTGCATATCTAGGTGTCTTTTTACGTCCTGACTGCGTCGTCGTTCTTACAAAGAGATGATGACAAGAGCACAATATTCACTTATCAGATGTACCTTACGAGTCTATACCCTTTTGTATATGTGTGTTTTGTTTTACATTCATTATGTCTTTTGTATGTTATGTGAACCCCAGATCGTTCGCCATATATTTATGCATGCAATTAGGATGTAACTTGCCCTAAGTATAGGGGGTACGCACCATGTTATTCTTTCTATGTTCTGTTTCATCACTCATGTCGTTGCTTATACTTAGGGATCTTTCGCCCTAAGTATGGGGGGAGTTATGCGTACATCTCTACGATCTTTTTCATCTATCTGTATATTTCTGTCTCTTCCTCTTTTCTTCATTTCTTCTTTTCCTTTTCATTTTTCATTTTGTACAGAAAGTTTGCCGCCCCTTTGTGCCGATTTTCTATACATAGGACGTTCTCTGTCCTAAGTATAGGGGGATGCATCTGGATTATTTCATTCTTTGATCCCCTCCACTGTCCCCTCTCATTGTTATTTGTTCTGCTATACTTTGGGATATCTCACCCTAAGTATTAGGGGAGACAACCTGAGCTGTGATCTATTTATTTCTATTTATTCCCACCCTTGACCCTCCCTGCATTGTGTAGAGTCTGCTATACTTAGGATTATTTGATCCTATGTATAGGGGGGATGGTCATCTCTTGATTCATTTATCTCTTCATTCTTTCATTTCATATCCAGTCATTGTAGTATAGGCTTTCTTCTCAATACAATAACATGCCGACAGGACTGCCCAGCTATATAGTAGTGGAGCAAGGACGCATGTTTTCTTTACGGAGTCCATAATTGTCTCCATGAAAGTCATAATTTCGTATTATTAATAATAAATATGGCTAAAAATACTCTCTCTATATATAATTCATCAAAATCCATTTTAATAATGTTTTATTTCTCAAATTCCTTTTGTATATACTAATTAATAAATCAACTTAGAAATATTTTTGCAAAATGATTTGAAAACTGGTGTGAACCGTTTGGAAACTTTTGTGAAAGTTTTCAACCTTTGTAAAATATTTTGATTGAAAAATTATTTTCTTTGTGTGCAATAAAGGCTTTGAAAACCAATTTGCAAATGATTTTTAAAATATTCGTAAAAATATGTTGAAAAAGGTATATAGATTGTTTGAAAAATCTTTGCAAAATGGCTCTCAAATGTTTGTAAATATTTGAAAGAAAAAAAATTATTTGTACTATAGTTTTCAAAATTGTTTTCAAATAAATTTGAGGAATATTTGTATCATTGAATAGGAATAAAATGTAGTAGTTGTACATAAGTACCTCAATAAATTACTTTCTGTGAACCTGTAAATTCTATAATTCTTAAACTCTTGTTAATAAAAGCAACACGCCCATGTAAATAGCCGTACATATTTTATACTTTGTGTGCTAAAATTCGTTTTTATTTTTATTTGCCAAAATTCTTCTTGCAAAAAGATTCCTTGATTTTAAAATTCTTTGAAAAATTGCATCATTTTTCCTGCATTATGCATAGCATTTATATTCTTTTATTGAGCTTGATGATTGAATTAGTCCAATAAAGTCGAAGGATTGGAGCTTAGTTGACCTTACTGTACCTAATTACACTGGAACCTTATGGGACCTAGGTTTAAGGTACTTCTTGTCCATTGGGACTTAATTCTTTGAGACTCAGGGCTGGGTTCAAGTCATCTCATCTGACTAACTAGAACTTTCAAGACGCATGCATGACTCTTGTCGGCCGTGACCTAACTTAGACACTTGTACCTTTCACTTGCCTCAACTCAGTTGGAGTGGTGAGGGGAAAGGGATTTTCGGTTTGAGATGCACACGGGTAGAAACATTCGTTCTCATCTAGGGAGGGAAGTGCACCTCAACCTGGTCCAGTTGCCATGAAGTCTAAAGACGTGAGAGTTTGGGTTGCAATAATGCTTTAAAGAGGGATAGTCTTCGGTCCTCAAGAGGAAAAACTCCTTATGTAAATGCTATTGTAAATAGTATGTTGAAAAAAAACTCCAATAAAAAATGGACAGGCTTGAAAATAAAAATAAAATGTCTGCCAGAGTATGCATATATGTTATACAGAAAATAAGCAAGCTTGAGCATCAAAGTTGTACCATGTGAGACTGGAGCTGGATGACTTGACTACACTGGTCATGCATCCAGGTATAGGTAGCTACACTGGATACCGTCTATTCTTTTCTTCACCTCCTCCTCTTGAGTTGGATGCTACTTGAACTTAGAAGTGATACCCCTCTCCTTGAGGATAGAATGCTGGAACGGGGAGTCATTGGGTTGTCATTTTGGAGAAGTTAGTTCCTTTATCATTTTAGTTGGGGAGAGCCACTATCACTTACACTTCACAAGTCAGCTTCACAGTCATAAGGTTTGCGTATGATGTAGGCTAGTTCTTACCTGGCTATTGAGGTGGTTTGAACCGATTTCTGTGATTCTCGAAGGCTGTTGTGTCTTAAATTTGGTTGCCGACCAAGTTCCACACACATTCTCACATCAAGGTCTAACTTGAGCTCCAAACTTTGATTTTATGGTGACAAGTTTAATGATTGATATCAATTCAATTTATTCCTTTTTTTTTCCTTTCTTTTATTCTTTTCATACTTATTGCATAAGTGTTTGCAAAGGACTAGCAAAGACAAGTATAGGGGGTGATGAATCTCCAGTTCATCACCTTTATTCTATCATTTTGGCCTTAAAAACCCTAGCTAATGCATGTAAATAGCCCCAATTTGTGCATAATATCATTCGTTATTTATTGTATTTATTATGTATAAAATTAGGTTTTAATGCCAAAATTATAGAAGAAAGAGAAGAAAAGAAAAATGAATAAAATATTGAATTTTTTTATGACCCTAAACCCTGAGATCAAGTCAAGAATTGAGTTGGTCGACAAGGAATAAAGTAGGGGGAGATAAGGGCCAAATAGACAATAAAAACCAAATTCATTTATTCATTATTTAAGCATTTGACACCTATTTTATTCTTTCTTATTTATTCATCAAATGAAGAAACTTCGAACATAAAAGTTGTAGATAATAATGTAAATAAAAATACAAAATTAAGTTTGTACAAAAATAATACACAGTGTTCATTTTATACACAAAATAAAAGCCAAAATCAAAACTTCACAGACCCAAATCTTTAAAATAAAAAACGCAAAACATATCAAAATCACCTCTAATTTTATATAACTTTTCACAAGCTATTTAATGGTGGTGGTTATATATTTTTTAAGTTACTGTGTGAAAGTTAGGTTTTTGACACCTATTGTATATTATACCGATTAAAATCTTCATTTTATTCATCCTTCATTATTTTTACAAATTTATTTTTTTTATAATTTTTTAAGTATTATTTATAACATATGTAATATTAAAACTAAAATAAAACCAAAAGAAATTTGTAAAATAAAATAAGTCTACATGAAAACATAGATAAAATACCTATGCTATACATGTATATAAATAAAAAGGAGAGAATTATTCTTTCATTCTTTTATTCTTTATATTTTTATAAATATAGTAAATATTATTCATACTTTATTAAAAAGACAAAACTAAAATAAAATTCATTAAAAGGAATTAAAATAAAAAGAGTTATATAAAACATAGGCAAAATACCTATACTGTACCTATCAAATATACATATCTGTTTATTTAAATATACAAAATATATCATAAAAATAAAATAAAAATATATTTATATTATAAAATAAGTTATAAATATATAAAATAAAAGAATAAAATAATAAAATAAAATATATAAAATAAAAATAAAAATGTACAAAACATAGATGAATATACCTAAAAATACACTAATAAAAATTAACTACTAATAAATAAAGCCAAAAAATAAATAAAAATCATAATAAAATACTAAATAAAATAATAAACTTTTTTATTTTATAATTGAAATTAGGGATATTTACCCAGCAGACCCTATAATCTTTCGAAATTACCTCTACGACCTTTGAAACATCCTAATTCCTCCCACGACCCCGTAAACTTGCTCTGTCTTACCCAACAAACCCTCTCGTCAATTTTAACTACATTTGAGTCAGTTACTTGGATTAGTCGTGAGTTAATCTAACCAATTGACCATCGAACGGTTACGATTAGCCAAAATAAAAAAATAGAAAGAAAACATGCAAGTTATACGTGAGGGTGCAGATGCTTGGGCGGCAGGGGGGAGCAGCATCACCGCAATCGGGTGTGGGGTGGGGGACAGGGAGCTCTGGGTGGCGGGGCGGGCAGGGAGCAGCGGCGGCCTTTGGGGGAAGGGAACAGGGAGCGGTGGCGGCCGGGGGTGTCCTGGGCAGGGAGCAGGAGCTTGGGCGCCGAGGGGGCGCAGCAGAGCATCGCCGCAGGGGGGAAGGGGCCCCATCAGGGTCGCGGGGTGTGGGTAGGGAGCTTGGGCGGCGGGGGGGGGGGGGGGGGGGGCATCGCCGTGGGGGCTCCACCGGGGTCGGGTGGGGGTGTGGGCAGGGAGCATGGAGCTTGGGCGGTGGGTGGGGAGGGGGAGGGGCCCCATCGGGGTCGCCGTGGGGGTTCGTCGGGGTCGGGCGAGGGTGTGGGCAGGGAGATGACCTGGGGGGAGGCTCCATCGAGGTCTGAGGGGGGGGGGGGGATGGGGCTCCGTCGTTGTCCAGGTCGGGGATATGGGCAGGGAGCAGGGAACTCGAGCAGCGTCACCGCGGGGGGGTGGGGAGCATCGCCGGGGGGAGGGGGGAGCAGCGAGCTTGGGCAGCTGGGGTAGTATCGCCGGGGGAGGGGGGAGCTGTGGCGGCCCGGGGGGGGGGCAGGGATGATGGAGTGGCAGTCATTGAAAATTTAATGAACAAAATGGGTATAATACAAAATAACATAACGGAATCCGGTTATTTTTAACGGGAAAAAGAACGGAGGTTAACCACATGGTCTGTAGGGTAAGAGTTAGCAAGATTACGGGGTCGTGGGAGGAATTAGGATGTTTCAAATGTCGTAGAGGTAATTTCGCAAGATTATAGGGTCTGCTGGGTAAATATCCCTTGAAATTAATAAAATCATTTATTAGGATTAATTAATAAATCCATAATTAGTCAGCCTAATATGTCTTCTAACGGCTGAGGTGGCCCAATCAGGGCACGCCGCTTGTTGACCCTGCTCAACTTGACCTCCATCCTTCTGACGAGACGTTCATGTCTAATCCTGCATTTTCATGCATTTTTTCTGTGCGTCTCATTCATATATCGCTAATGCATCCTTCAAACAAAATGCTCCTGGATCTTTGTACATTCACGCCCACCCTGTAAATACGTTGTATATAGCGTCGATTCTTTGATTTCTGCCGGTCAAATAAGGTGCTCTAACATTTATAAATATAGACCTCCCTCTTATTCCTCAAATTTGGTCACTTTCTAAGTCCTAAATACCCTCGACTCCGGCCTAGCGTGCATTCTCGTGACAGGGGGAGGTCCCCTGGAGCTTGGAGGTGGTTGAAGGATGAAGGAGGTGCACCCGAGCGACGCTCTGTCGACCGTCTCTGCTCCTTTTCTCCGGCCAGGTAAGAGTTGCGCCCTTTTTTTTCTTTAGGTAGATTTTTATGTCAGCTTTCTAATTATGCAATTAAATTAGCCATTAGTGTAGTATTTTAGTGTAAATTAGGCGATTCGTAGTTCGTGGGAGCTCCACTCCGGCGAGCGATTTCCACCGTCCTTCGCGAGCTTCTGACTCACCAAACCACATCACTCTCTTCCCCTTCCGATTCCCTACATCCCAGGCATTCCATTTCATCCAGATCCCTAGTGGATATGGAAATCAGGTGCCCCACTCCGCCGCTCGGCGGAGGCACCTCCGCACCCTCCACCTTCCACCCATTCAGACCAAATAAGAGCCCCAAGCCCCTATTTTTCTTGTGTGAAGCTTGATGTAGGTGTTGGAGGCCAAACGACTCCAACGAAGTCGATTTTTGAAGACGGAGGAGGCCGGAGGAGTCCACAACGTCCGATCAAAGCTTGCCCCAGACGAGCTTCATCCCAGTTCTTCCAGGCCTGCTCGTTGTTGTTGGATGAAGTAGGCTCCCCCAATTCTGATCAGAGTCGTTGGATGTCGCCACATCTTCACTATCTGATCGCTATCCGTGATCTAATCTTGGTCGTCCATCAACGAAGCGTCATCGACCGTTGTGAAGCGGACACGTGTTTAAGTGAAGAGGATCCACCCGTTGGCCCGCGCCTTTATGGGGTAAATTGCATATTCTGCCCTGCCATTTTTGTATTTTATTATCAGCCCTATAAATAAAAGTTAATGTTATAATAATTTGGCCATTTTGCATATAACTCCTGTTTTTATTTTAATTGCACTCTGGTCTAGTCCACGTCACATCGCGTGCCGTCCCACTTGAGGTGGCGAAATTGCAGGGACACCCATGCGGGTTTTTGTATTTCTAAAAAATTCAATAAAATTAAAAGTATGTTATATATTTTTTTGAAAATTGCTGGAAGGCCTCTAAACTTTTTTGTAATTGCATTTTTGTCCCTCCCAACGTGCGTCACGCGTAGTCAGACGTGATGGGCAAATTACTTGTTTTGTCTTGGTGATTTTGTATTTATTAAATAGTTCAATAAAATGCAAGTAACATTATATATTTTTGGCTGAATTGCATCTACGCCCCTGAATTTTACTTTATTTGCAAATATGCACCTACTATAAAAATAGCTAATGTACTCCTAAAAATTCAGCAAATAGGACTAGATGCTTCATGCATTGTACTCTCACGTCACATGTCCACTTTGCATTTTTTGCATTTAGTCTATTTATTAAAATTAAAAAGGAGACTATCTATATCCTGTTTAGTTTAAAAATACTAAAAAAATATAAAAACATCTCTAAAAATTCCAAATATATATAGTATACTTAATCCTATTTTATATGCAGACCAAAAATAATTAAAAATGGAAAAACAAAAACCTTAAAAATTTAAAATCCCCAAAATCCTTTATAAAAATTTTAAAAATTCTAAAAAAAATCTAAAAAATATATTTTTCAATTTCGTATTTATTATATAAATATTTATTTATTAAAATTGATTTGGGTAATTTTGGGATTCATTTATTATTTTTAATATCCAAATCAACTTCGGGTATTACATTTAATCCATATTTGGGATATTTTTTACTTTAAAAATACATAAAAATTAGCAAAAATTACTGAAAAATAGAAAAAGATTAGAAAAATTTTTAAAACCCAAAAAAAGTTATTTTCGGAATTTTATCTATATTTAGTAGTATTTATAAATGCATTAATATATATTGAGTATATATATATCCTTATATATGTTATATTGTTTATGTAAAAGAAAAAGGAAATATAAAAAAAGAATTTATAAAAATATAAAACAAAAAAATCTAGTAAAATAATAAAAACTATATAAAATAAAAATCCCACAAAAATAATAAAAATGGACAAGAGACAAAAGATGAAATTATGCGCATTGTATTTTGCCTCCTCACGTTTGCTCCCTATGTTCGACCTCTTCACGTACTTACACCAATATATATTTGTTGTAGTGTTATAATAAATTTTGACTCCACATTGTTCATACTTAATTGATTATTCATGTTATGGGTTAATTATTGATTAACCCAGGTTTATTGAGCGGTCAGCGCATCGACTATTCATCCGCCTTGTGGATTAATACGACCCTCGATCCGATCTCAGTTATCAATACCTCACCTTCCTAACCTAGCCAAGTCCAAGCCCTAACCACCCCCTCTTGGCCAACACCTTGCCTCTCCTCTATCCTCTTCCTTGGTCCCCCGTGATCTCACAAACCCACATCACCCACCACCTGCACTCCAAATCCTCTACCCTCAAATACTCCTTCTCTGCCCTCATTCGCACCCATCCGCCTTCACATGCGTGAGCTCCGAGCATCCCCTTCTCCTTCGTGATAGGAAGATATAGAGCTCGGGAAGATTGAGCATTCCATGCCAGTGAGATCCTAACCTACTTTGGTGAGCAACAACCCTACAAGTTGCTTGAGTTGAGGTCCCTTAGCCTCTCGACCTTCCAGCGATGACCAGAGTCTCTAACTCCTCCTTCCAGGCCCATCATCCCCATATCCAGTATGTCCCTGTCCATATTATTTTTCTTCGAGTAGGATTCTTCCTTTTCTTCATTTGTTTATTTTCACCTTGTTTCCAATATTTCTTATCGCATACACGATCACTTCCTTCACCTTCCGACCATTACATGAGCTCGACATCACTCCCAATGCATTCGCACCACCATCTTATCCTTATCTATACTTGTCCGCAATCTCTTACAATTCGCAACACCTTCGGCCTTTCACAGGCTAGCGCTCATTTCGATCATATCTCCCCACCCTCTAATGAGCTCTTGTTTCACCTCACGACCACCCCGTTCGAACCCCCTCGGCCTTGCAATACGCTAACACATGCATGTACTCCACTTCTCCTGATTAGTCGGAATCCGGAGATCACCTCTGACCTCGAGCTTCACAGCGAAGAGGCCTTCATCGACACACCACTCGAAACAGCTTTCGAGGTCCTATACCGTCGCATCATCTTCGCAGAGGCATCAACCACCTCCTTCGATCTTCAACACTTCTAGATTCATCGAGAGGAGCCACAACCCTATCGCTGGAGCTCCGCCCACGTACCGCACCTCGCAGAGGAGGGGGAAGAACACGTGTTGCAATCACTGTTGGATCCGATCATCTCGACAGTTCTGATGGTCGGGATCAGTCTCGAGCCTCCCGGCCAAAGCACCGATTCGACCTTGAGCCTCAACAACTTGACTTGTTTCGAGCCAACGCAGAGACAACACAAAGTGCCGAGCCACGCTCCAAGCCTCCATTAACTCACATTTTTTTAGCACGTGACTTAGGATTTTTGCATCGAGACCCCTTTAACTTCACATATTTACATTTTGGTCCTATGCGCCTGTGCCGAGTTAAAATATTACAAGATAAGCTCTGCGTTTCATTTTATTGCATTGTCATCCTTCTACGCATTGTGAAAATTGCATGTAGCTGCGGCTTTTGTTTATTGCATTTTAGCACCTTTTTGAACCTTTATGATTTAAAAAGTTCATATTTTCTTTCATTTAGGCCCCTGGATTGAATTGTGAATAACTTGAGCAACCTTTATCTAAATTGCATGAAATTGATCTTGTTTTTACACTCATTTAATGCTCTTTGATGTGGACTAATTATATTCTATTTGTAATCTATTGTGTATGAATGAAAATTCAGAGAACTTAGGTTGTTAGTTGTTGTTAATTGATCATCTTAATTGGCTTGACAAATTGATCATTCATTCAACATGCATAGAAATATGATGCATAACTGATCTAGGCCAGTCTTTGATCTTGTTTCATTGTAAACCTTGGATTTAGGGATGTAGAGCATTTATTAATGGAGGATTTTAGGAGGTTAATTGAATTAAAACCACTTGTCACCTAAGTCCAATTGGAGTGTTCGTTTTCATTTGCATTTTATAGCATCCTTTAACTTGCTTAAAAACTCACTAAAAATATCATTCATCCATATTGTTGTGCACTGTGACCCGGCATAGCCTAGATAGCCTCTCATAGTAGCTTGATCGGCATTATCGAACACTAATTAAAATAACTTAATCTGTCATGTCTCTGTGTTTGACCCCGAACTTGCGAAGGATATAATTAAAGATGAGACACTCCTCGCGAAGATCCTTCTCTCGGTTCTACAGGATTCGTTGTGTGCAGTGCTACAACGAGTGCGAATTAACATATGTGCTAGGCGGTTCATCAATCCTCTCTCCCTTGGTGTGTAGATATCGTCAACTATTGTGTCTCCAATAAGACTCTGTGAAACTGGACGAAGATCAAGGTTGATAAATTCTTAGCTGGCATTCATTTCTAATAGTGTGAAGATCCACATCTATTTCGAGAGGGTGCTTATTTCATCTGGAGGAGGTGTATACCTCATGAGGAAGTAATGAGTGTCCTAGACCACTACCATAAGCTTGAAGCTGGTGGACACGATTTTGGAAATAGGATGGCAACGAGTTCTTCAATATGGCCTTGCTGGCCAACTTTATTCAACGATGTGGATGAATATGTGAAGAAATGTACTTACTATCAGAGAATGGCCGGAAATGTTAGTAGGCGAGAGATAGTGCCTCTGGAATACATTAAGATATCTGATGTCTCCGTCTCCTAGGGCATTGACTGCATGGAACCATTCCCTAATAGCTAGGGATTTAAATACATTGTCGGCAGATGGGTGGAGGAAATCCTTGCTCGAATTGTAGACAGCTGCATAGTCTGTCGCTTCATGAAGGATAACATCATCTCACGATTTAGGATCCCCACTATTCTCACGTCTGATTGGGGGAGCCATTCCATAAATAAAGAGGTCAAGAGATTGACCAAAGAATAAAACATAAAACATCATGTTGTAGTGTCATACCATCCTCAATACAATGGCTTTGCTGAATGTTCTAACATGGAGATCAAAACTATATTGAATAAGCTTTTACGACTAGACATGAAGAATTGGTCACATCTACTTGACTCAGTTCTTTGGATGTATCGCACAACGTACAGCTCTCTTCTCCGCATGTCTTCCTACCACCTGGTATATGGCAAGCATTGCTACCTGCCCATGGAACTACATCATAACTCCTTATGGGCATTGAACTTGTGCAACCTTGATTCCAAGAGATCCAGAATGACCCACAAAGTTGATCTAAATAGATTGCTTGAATTCAGAGACTACGCATATGATAACTACCTTGTGTACAAAGAGAAAGTCAAGTGATGGCATGACAAACATATCCATAGGAAGACTTCCGAACCTGGACAGAAGGTGTGGTTATTTGATGTGATGTTGAAGATTTTCTTAGGCAAACTAGAGGGCAAACGGACTGGGCCTTTTTTTGTAAAAATTATGCGTGACAATGTGAGTTTACTGATATTTGAATTGTAACCTAACGCACAATCATTCATAACCAATAGATAGTTGTTGAAACCATATCTACAACATGGCACATTCTTGTCTGTTGCCATTTCAATTGAAGTTGTGTTTCAAGATGAGATCGCATAATCAAAAGGATCAGACACATGAGCAATGAAACCACAAATTAATTTTAGTTTTCTTCTTTCTTCTTTTCCTTTTCATTTTTCTTACTCATCTGAAAAAGTGTTCACCTCTTCATTGCTGCTATACTTAGGACGTAATTTGTCTTAAGTATAGGGGGGACCACCCTTATTTTTTCCTTCAATTGATCCCTCACATGTCTCCATGACTCTTGATATTCTGTCTATACTAGAGGATATTTTAACCTAAGTATAGGGGGAGACAGGTCGAGCTGAGTTCATACATTCCTGCCCTTGACCCTCCCTGCCTTGTCAAGAGCATGTTATACTTAGTATTATTTCATCCTAAATATAAGGGGGACGATCAACTTCTCACTTGTTTATTCTTTAATCATTGTGGTATAGACTTTTCTATACTTAGCACGGGTTATGTCTTTCTTTTTTCTTTCTGATCTATAAGGACATAGCTCAATCTAAGTATAGAGGGTTGTATATACGTTGTATATACTTTAGCCATAACTTTTATTTTTGTATTTTCAATAATATGGCTAATTAATAAAACACACCAAAATTCTTTGTAAATACAAGTAATAAATAGGTTTAAAATTGTTTGGAAAATGGTTTGAAAAATGGTTGGAAAGTGTTTCGAAAAATCTTTTAAAAAGTTGCTTGGGAAACTTTTGAAAAATATTTTCAAATATTTGTAAAAAATCTTTTTTTTTGCAAAAAATTCTTTTATTTGTGTAAATAAAGATTTTAAAAATCTATTTGCAAATGATTTAAAATATGGTTGCAAACTTTTTTGAAAAATCTATATATACTATTTGGAAAATGTTTGTAAAATGATTTTCAATTTTTGTAAATGTTTGCAAAATTTATTTGTCAAAATTATTTGCAAAAATAAGTTTTCAAAATGTTTGCAAAAATATTTTCAAATGTTTTGAGAACCTTTTGTAAATAATTGTCGAAAAAATCCATATAAAGATTGTATAAAAGGTATATAAATCTTGTACATAGTCACTAATTCTTAACAAACAAATTCCAATTGTAAAATACACTATCACCCATGTAAATATAACAACATCCCCGTATAAATATTTGTACACACTCTTGATACTAACCTTTATTAAAAAAATCCCTAAAAAATTGCAAAATTGCATAATACAAAAATATTTGCAAATTTTTTCAAAACCTGCACAAAAATTTGCAAAACCTTTCCCAAGAACCCATAAAAGGTTCACAATAGAAAGTTATTTCACAAAAAGATTTTCTCTTGCATTGTACATAACATTTGCATTTTTTTGAATGATCAAAATAATTGAGCAAGTCTGAATTAAAATTTCAAGATTGGAGCTTGGTAAAGACTTTAATACACTTAATTCAAGAGGAACCCACTAAGGACTAGAATTGGGATACTTCAGGTCACCTTGACTTAATTCTTTCGGTTCGATGAGACTATGTTCTTGAGTCGACTCATTGTGTCTAACTAGAACCCTTCATGTCATCTGTAAGACTCTTGAGAAAGTGGTTTGACTAAATACCTTGCACTTAATAGTTTACTCAACTCAGATGGTTGTTTAAAGATCTTGGAGTCCAAGTCGGGACGATGTTAGGCTGCTTCGTCAAGGATGGCTCAGGAACCATTCTTGGGGATTGCCAAAACCGGCACTCTAACCCACTTCTTCTAGTAGTTGTGATATCTGAAGACTGCAGATGACTTAGCTAATGCTTCAAATGAGGAACAATATGCGATTGCAATATTCTAAGACCCCCAAAAATGGACGGACCAAAAGATGTTATATCTACTACGACATTGAAGAGTAAGGATTTGGCGAGGGTCTAAAATAATATCATCCCTAAAATGCGAATATAAAATGTCATTAAGACGACCGCCCACTAAACCTGAACTTTTCAAATCAACCCACACAATATAAAGATAAGCAATACAAGGAAGTGTAAATCAAAATTTATTATAACCCTACAATGAAATGCATATAGGGACAAGTATGGTAGGGTCTCGAACAAAGGGAGAACGAGGGATAGACAACAAAAATTAACTAGAAAAAGACGATAAATATTTTTGGGCTTTTGGGGATATTTGCATTTTTTGAATTTTAAATATATATTTTTTTAGTTTTTTTTTTATATTTTTATTTATTTTAAATTTATATTTTTTATTTTTAAAGTTTTTATTAATTTTAATTTTTATAATATTTGTAAATAAGTACCCACTTAATGGTCTAGTGGTAGTACAGTGTGTCTACCACACAAAGACCAGGGTTCAAATCCCACTCTCGTAGGGGTTACGTTAGGTAGTCGACGACCAGCGTAAAAAATAGTCGAATCTTGCAACATGGATTTGAGCAAGAATCTATGTAGCCGACCCTACTTATAGTGGGAGAAGGCTTAATACCTTTTTATAATATTTATTAATAATAATATAAGTAAGGGGTTGATGGGTCTGCCCCATGGGGGCAGCCAACATGGCCGCCCCGCCTCATTTTTGGGCAATTTGTTTTTTATTTTTTTTGAAAAATATCATCATGTATATTCATCACTATATCCCTCCTATATGCCATTCAAATTTTTCCAGAAACAGAGACTCTGGATGAAGGGTCGATTTAAAAAATCATGCGACCGTTAAAAAAATGACGTCCGGATGAAGGTCGTACGAGTCTCTGTTTCTGAAGAAATTCGAATGACATATAGGAGGGATATAGGTATGAATATACATAGTGATATTTTTCCAAAAAAAATAAAAAAATGCAAAAAATGGGGTGGGGTAGCCATGTTGGCTGCCCCTAGGGGCAGCCCCATTTTTCCCTATCAGTAAATATAGTTATATATAGATATATAGATCTTTATATTTATAGATGTAGCTATAAGTACTCAGAAATCACTAAAAAATAATTTTATCTCTTTTATATTTTTCTCTATATTTTTTTTATTTTTCTTATAATTTTTACTATTTTTATATTTTTAACTGAATTAATAAGGTAAAAAAGAGTAATAAATAAGGCTGAATTATTTTGGATTTCAAAAAGAGCTAAAAGACTCAAAATTTTCCAAAACTAATTTTATATATAGCTAATATAATAACAAAAATTAGAAATAAAACTAATACTTTTGGATTTTAATCGAATTTCTATTAATTTGTTAAGAATTTTAGAGCTTTTAAATTTTAGTTTCTTCTTTTTCTATTTTTTGGAATTTTGGACTGTAGGTGCAAAATAGTGTAATAAAGAAAATATATCTATTTTGGATTTTTTTCAAACTTTTTTGTATTTTTCAAATTTGTCTAAGCTAAAACGGGGAAATAGTTCTGTTTTTTATTTTTAATAAATAGAAAAAAAGTATAAAATACCTTAATAAAAATATATGTGATAAAATAATATATAAGGCAATTGTCCTAATTTTCTAAGAATTTTAAGGCACATGAGATGTTTTTAACAAAAATAAAATCTACAAAAGAAAATACAATCTAGTAGGGACATTTATGTAAATATTGAAAATTTAGTACTAAACTCGAACCCCTCAAAGAAGTACAGGGAGGAAACTGTAATTTTCCTTGATATTTTCAATAATACATACCCTAAGGGGTATTTATGCAATTAGTAAAAAGTTCGGGCACTAGATGCAAAATTTCTAGAAAATACAACATTAATATTTCAAAAACATGGTCTGAAATGAAATACAAAATATCCGAGGGCCCAGTGCATACCAAGCCCCTCACTTGCGTGAGAATGAAAGATGGCGTCGATTGGACCTAAATGAAAATATGAATTGTATAGGGGGCGGATTGCAAAATAACCAAAATGTTTTATGCTACAAACAAAAGTTCATGGACTAGAAATACAAAATGCAGGAGGGTATATGGCAAAATTACCCTTTCTCGTGCGTTAGCGGACAAACCCAGGTGCGCCCACTATCCACGGGTCCTCCTCACAACGGTAGATACCGGCTTCGATGGAGAGCGGTCGAGATTATATCTCATTAGATGGATGAATGGTTGAGGGCATCAAAATCTGACGGCAGTTGGGGCTTCTGGATCCGAAGCTTCATCCAATGGTTGAGACCTCCCTGGAAGAACAAGGAAGAACACGACCTAGGTTGACCTTCAATCGGTGTTGTCATGTGATTTCGACCACCTGAGAGTGTCCCAAGGGTCACAAAATGGAGCTACAAGATCCTCGGAATTGTTGGCACCTTCAAAGGGTTCCTGGAGCTCCGACAAGCTCCAACAAGGTTGGAGAAACAGGAGGTCTCCAGAACCTTAGTTCTTAGACAAAATTGACCCCCCTAGGGTCCTTGGCTTCTTGTACATGCACAGTTAGGCCCAGCATTGAAAAGGGAGGTACTGGAGGTATTGGCGAGCAGAATGAAATTGAAATGGGGTGTGCCACACCTGTGATGATGCGATGAAGGCGGAGGTCAGGTTGCTCGATCTGAGCATGATCGAGCTGGCTGGAGGGGTGCGAGGCACAGAAGAAGCACCATGAGAAGAAATGAGGGTAAAAAGGGGGACGTAGCACCGTCGAAGCACAACGAAGAGTTTTGCTAGAGATCAGCTCCAGTGAACTATGAATTTTTTTTAAAGAAATAAAGCTGATTTTGACTGGAATTAAACCTAATTTATTCTACTGTTATGCCTAGAATAGAAAAATGCAAGGATAAGATGCTTACTTGTCTAGAGGATCTAGGAGCGGAGCTCGCGGCAGAGCTGGTCGGCAGAGCTTGGATCTTCAACCTAGGGTCCTCTTCCTCTACGCCAATGTGGTACTTGACAATTCTTCTATCACCAGGAAGCTTCACAGCATGAGCTTTAGAGAATTAGAGGGGTTAAGGGAAATCAAAATAAAATGGGGGCAGAGGATGAACATATATTCAAGGAGACTTTGAGCCGGATTAGGTCAACGACAAGGTTTCAGAAACGTTGGTGCGTGAAAGACCAGTAATCGATGAACAAAATCGAAGAAGGAATCAAGTCAAAAGGATGCATGGATTGATGGGGAAAAATGAGGAAGTAGGGTGGTTAGCTGCTTTTGAAAAGCCTAGGGTTGACTGGTTGGTCGACCAAGGCTGGCCTCACATTGGGGCACCTAGGCCACTAAAGGACAAACCTGAAATAAAATTCAAAAGTTAAATAAAAATGAAATAGTAAATGATTTTATTATTTTTTAAAACAAAAAATATTTGTTATTTTATATAGTATTTAAATATGATTTTTTATTTATTTTTATGAGTTAATTTATTATGAGTTACTCTTTACAAGTATGTATATAGGTATTTTTACCTATATTATATGTATTTTATTTTAATTTTGTATTTAATTGTTATCAATTTTTATCCATATTTTACATATTTATAACTTATTTAAATATACATAAATATAGTTTTATTGTAGTTTTCTGAAGTTATTTGTACACTTAATTAATTATAAGTATTTATTACAAAGGTATACGTATGTATAATTCATCTATGCTTTTTTTGTACATTTTTATTATGATTTATTTTTAATGCTTTTATTTATTCTAATTATTTACATAAGATATAAGTAATATTTACAAAATTATAAAAATCTAAAATATAAAAAAAATATAAAAAAAATAAAATGTGTATTTTATTCAGATATACTATACAATTGGGGTCTGAAACCTAACTTTCACATCTTAACTCCAAATTGAATGAAACCATTTCATTAAACAACTAATAAAAAGCTATATAGAATTAAAGGTGATTTTAATGAATTTTGAGTTCATATGGAAGATATGGGTCTGGGAAGTTTTGGTTTTGGATTTAAAGCACAACGTGTATTACATTTGTGTGAAGTAAATTTTATATTCTTTTATGTATTTTTATCTACAATTTTTATGTACAATGTTCATTGATTTGATGTATAAATAATAAATAATAAAATAGGTCCCAAAAGGACTTATTGAAGAATTATAAATTATGGTTTCATGATGCCTAGGTTTGGGGTTTAGGGTCATCCAATACCTTTGGTATTTCACTTCTTTTCTTTATTAATTTATTTTTACTTTAATACAATATATTATACATTATTTATACAATAAATAATGAATATTATTTTGTACAAAATAATGCTATTTACATGCGTTTAGTTAGGATTTAAAGGCCAAAATAGAAGAATAAAGCTGATGAAATGGAGATTCATCAGACATAAGCAAGAATGCAGAGCAATGAAAAGTCAAAGAAAAATCCTAAGAAGCCTACACCAAAAGCTCCACAATAATATGAGCTTCAGAAAAAGCATGCTTCTTGGTGAAGACTCGGGTACACTGACCGAACTTCACAATGGAATAAAAACTACAATGGCTCATTCCAAGTTCTTTTCTCCTTCTTGTAACTTCTTTCCCCACTCAGTTTTAAATACCGTCGGTAACTAAACTTAGATTGAACATATGTCTCCATGAGGATGAGTTACCATGAGAGCAGACTCTTTTATAGTTCAGCAGTTTGTTTGGGAAGAGCTGAAAAATTCACACACATAGATCTGTCATTTCAAAGTAGTAAGAGTTTGCGACTGAGAGGATGCCTTTGATCTAACCATGAGGAGAACTAGACGATAGGATTATGGAACCTAATGGTTGTTGTGTCTCACTTCCTAACTTTAGTGCATTCCGAACACACTAATAATCCAAAGTTCTTCTCTAAGATCGAAACTTTGATTTTAATAAGATGTTTAGATATCAAAAATCATTCCAATTTCTTTCTTTTTCTTTTCTTTATTTTCTTTTCCGCACTTATATGCTTAAGTCTTTGCTAGGGACTAGCACAGGCAAGTATAGGGGGTGATGAATCTCCATTTCATCACCTTCATTCTTTCATTTTGGCCTTGAAACCGTTGATAAATGCATGCATATTCCATTATTTTACAAAAAATAACCTCAATTATTTAATATGTAATAATGATGACTGGGTCGAAAAGGAATAAAGTATGAGGAGATAAGGACCAATAAACCAATGAAACCCTAATTCACAATTCTTCAATAAGTACAATTTGGGACATGCTTTATTCTTTATTATTTATACCTAAAATCAATAAACTTTGTAAATGAAATTTGTATATAAAAATACCTAAAAAATACAGAATTTATTTATATAAAAATAATGCACAATGAACCCAAAACAATCAAAATAAAAAGCCAAAACCCAAACATCCTAGACATGTATCTTCTCCATGCTATATAAAAATTGACCAAAATCACCTTTAATTGCATATAACTTATAATTAGATATTTAATGAAGGTGGTCTCATTCAATTTGGAGTTAAGATGCAAAAGTTAGGTTTTGGACCCCGACTATGCATTATACTTGAATAAAATAATCATTTTATTTATTATTTGTATTTTTCATAGTTTTTACATTTTTATATTTTTTAGTAATTATTTATAATACATATATATACATAGATTAAAGGAAATCATTAAAATACAATTAAATAAAAAAGTATACTCAAAGACAAAGAAGAAATATACATACACATACCTATGTAAGAAATACATGTATTTATTTAAGTGTACAAATCACCTCAGAATAATATAATAAAAATATACCTATATTTGTACTTATAAAAAGTAACATTCAACCAATAACTTTGAAAAAATAAATAAGTCACATTAAAAAACTACATATTTTAGTAACATTTTTTATGTTTTGTGACAAAATAATAAAATCATTTTTTATTTCTTTTATATTTATTTATCTTTTTATCTTATGTTTTGTCTTATAATGACCATGTGGACCAATGAGGGCTCAGCCTCGGTTGACCATCGGTAAACTGAGCCCTTGGTCTAACAGACCTAGTTGCTGATCTAACTTCCTCAATTTTTCACTGATCTTCCATGCACTATCGTGGATTGACTCCTTCAGACTGTTTGTTCCTCGATCTTCACTCTTTCATGCAGCATCGATTCCTTGATCGATGGAATGCTATCATGAGTCATGGCATTGGTCAAAGATCATCATATACATAAACCCCTCCGCCACTTCGATTCAATTTTGATTCCTTTTCCCCTCATAATCCCTAAATCTCTGAGTGTTCTAGGTTGCTAGTGACATAAGCGATTTCTATCGATCATTTAGCTAGGAGGAAGAGGTGGTGAGGTGCGTGATCCGAGCATCGCTGACCACCAGCAGCATAGCTTCTATGACTCCTTCATTCTCTGAGATAGAGCATTAGTCTAAGCGTTATTTCTATTCTTAGGATCAGGATTAGAGTAGTCTAGATTTAATTTGCAGTATAACTTGCATTTTGTTTCATATATTTAAAAATCGAAGTTCGCCAAAGTTGAGCTCCGGCAACGTTATTCATTGTGCCTTGACCACCTTCCAACCCATATTTTGCACTCATTTCGTTCTCTACCGCCTATTCTATGTCTTGCACCTTCTCATTCACCCTGAGCCTCTTCGATTCAGGATATCAGAGTCTCCACTCCATTGCTCATCGAAGACTCCCTGTTACATACCACTCTGCCTCATCTCACCCTAATAAGACCCCCGGAAGCCTCATTTTTGTGTGCGTGTGAGTCTTTGTAGGCTCTGGAGGTCAAAAACCCTCTGGGGGCCGATTTTGGTTCAACTGAGGTTCTCTAGAGCACCTGCCTTCCTCGATCTCTTAGGACCCCTCTGATGGTCCGCAGAGCCTTCTGAGGCTTCCAGCAAGCTGATGAATCTCCATTTCATCACCTTTATTTTTCATTTTGGCCTTTAAAAACAATATAAATGCATGTATATATCATTATTTTGCATAAATTAGCATTCATTATTTATTATATAATATTGTATAAAATACATTATTTACAACAAAAATAAAATAATAAAGAAAAGAAAAGAAATAAAATTCCAAATGCATTTTATGACACTAAATACCAAGACCTATGCATCATGATGACTGGGTCGACAAGGAAAAAAGTAGGGGAAGTTAAGGGTCAAAACACAATAAAATCCCTAATTTTTATTTCTCCAATAATACATTTTTAGGACCTATTTTATTCTTTATTATTTTTACACCAAAGCAATAAAGTGTGTACATAAAGTTATAGATATAAATACGCAGAAAAATACAAAGTTGATTTCACATGAAAATAATACACATCATACATTTTATACTCATAATAAAAGGCCAAAATTCAAACTTCCCTGACCCATATCTTCTTCATATGAACTCAAAATGCACCAAAATCACCTTTAATTGAATAAAACTTTTTATTAGCTATTTAGTGAAGGTGATTTCATTTAATTTATAGTTAGGATGCAAAATTTAGGTTTTGGCCCCTTAGTATAATATACTTGTATAAAATATCCATATTATTCATTCTTTAGATTTTTTATATTTTTTATTTTTGTAAATATTCTTTATAATATAGGTACATATTTAGAATACTATAAAACCATAAAAATAATAAAATAAAATAGCATACAAAAATACGTAGGTGAATGTATTATACTTATACATATGTAATTAATATCCCTATTTATTTAAGTGTACATTTCATATCATAAAAATTTAACAAAAATATATTTATATATATAAAAATATGTTATGAACATATAAATTAAGTGTATAAAATATTAAAATCAAAAAAACAAAATAAAAATAAAATGCTTAATATATAGGTAAATAAATTAATCCGTAAAAATAAATAAAAAATTGATTAAAATACTACATAAATTAATAAACATTTTTTTGTTTTAATCAGAAAATAATAAAATCATTAACAAATTTATTTTGATTTATTTTTTAAATTAATTTCTGATTTGTCTTTTTTGCGGGTGGTGTGGCCCAATCAGGTCACGCCCCCCATTGACATAGGTCAACTTCTTTGACCTAGGTTAGGCCTGTCGGAACCAACGTTTGACTCATCCTTTGCCCTTCTTCTCTAATCGATACAATCATCGATTTGGATTGACTCCTCCATGATTTTTTTCTCCTTTATAACTAGGCTTTCATGTGCATACATCTCCTCATGAATGCATTGCTGCTCCGAGTGCTCCACCTCGATATTCCCCTCTCGTTGTTTACTTGTACATACCCGAGCCTCCTCCTTCCTTGATATTTATATCCCTTTTACTCCTCATTTTCTCCCTTTTTTGCGTTCAAAGGCTCGAGCCTCATGACCAGAAGCTTGCCCAACCACTTAGGAGGATGAGGAGGCGATGTAGAGTTCTATTGCACCATATTCTGGTGGTCCGCCATCGTGAGGTACTCATCTCGTAGCTCATGTTGCTTGAGGTTTGATTTTCTTGCTTTTCAGGTAGTTTTAAATATTGCATTTTATTTCACGTCTTTAGTTTAGGTTTTGATTAATTGCATTAACGTAGAAGCACTCCTTCGTAGTTAATCAGATCCCCACTCCGGTGAGCATTCTACCGTCCTCTGCCTTGTACTTACTGCCCTACTGCCTCCACCTTCTTCACATGCAACTCCTCTATGCCCCACGTGCCTCTACTCCACCTAATTCTCATTAGATCAGGAGTTGGGTGCTCCACCTCCACCACACGCTGGAGCACCACCTCTACACCCCATTCCACTTCCATTCCCACCCGTTGATGGGTCGAGGCTGCTTACCCTCTACCCTATATTCTTCCTATGCTGCTCCCTTGAGCCTAAAGCCTAGCCAAGGGTAGTTTTGAAGTCAGAGGAGGTTCCCAGGCACCTCGAGCTCCTCCATCCTCTTGGGGACACTATGGTAAACCCCAGATTCTTTGAAGCCATCAACAACAACAACAACAGATAATTGAAAGGAACTTTTTGAGATGCCTAGTAGCAAGGAGGAGGATCGGAGGACTGAGCTCTAGTAGATCGAAGCTCGAAGGAACCAAGGTTCTTCCATATTCATCCAAGCTATCGTGTAGCCATCCGATCAGTCTCGATTGCCCAAGTGTGCAGCCACCGTCCGATTGCAGAGCCCAACACCATTGATCTTCCCCATGAGATCTAATCTCAAATGTTGGAGCCCAACGTCATCTTGCTTCTAGGAGCCGACAAGTTGACAAGTGAAGCGCCCACAATCATTGGATCATGCACTTTAGGGATAATTTACATATTAATACCCCCGATTTTTGTCGTATTTTATTTTGGTCTTGTAAAATATTTAATACGCTTAATATTTCACGGTTAAGGCACCCCGAACTTTGAATATTGCTATTAGGTTCAGCTCCTCATGTGTCGTCCCACATGAGCTGGGCATTTTGCATAAAAGATCTTGCACCTTTTGTATTTTATTTTTAGTATTAAAATTTTAAATTCCATTTGTAAAACTTTCGGGTATTTTGCAGAAACAACCTTGACTTTATTTTTAATTGCAACCATACCCCTGTTAGTTCAACAATTTTTATGCTTGTTATCTATTTATTTAATATATCATCTGTGCTTTAAAAAAATGAAAATTAGGGTTAGGTGCACGTCGGCAAACACTTTCATGCTATAATTTTAGTTTTGCAGTTTAGGCATTTTACCTATTTTCTAAAAAGCAAAAAGAGAACATTTTATCCCTATTTGACTTTAAAAATACATAACAAATTTAAAACCTTTTTGAAAAAATTCCAAAAAAAATCTATTTTATTTATTATTGTGTTGCATATCTCCAGACAAAAAATCCCTAAAATAGAAAAAGAAAATGACTAGAAATTAAAAGCTCCAAAATCCTTTTAAAAATACGAAAAATCACTAAAAATTCCAAAAAAATAGTTATTTTTATCTCTAAAATTTCTTTTATCTTATTTATTACATATAAAATCTATTTGGAGAATTTTTGATACTTTTTGCTATTTTTAATCTTCAATCAACTATATAGAAAATTATAAAAAATACAAAAAAAACATTTTATTCTGTAATTTTTGTTTTCTTTATTCTTATTTCTATATATCACTCTATATTGTATATATAGTTAGATATTTCTATAATATATTAAAAAGAAACGCGAAATTGAAAATCTGGAAATATAAAACGAATAGAAATAAAAAATGTAAAATTAAAGACAATTAAAAAAATTATATAAAACATTAAAATCTACATAAATACATAATTAAAAACCCACACGAAAAGAAAATAAATAGTCAAGAGAAAAGAACAATTTTTGCATTCACTTGCTCAGTCTATTACGTTTGCTCCCTATTATCGACACTCTACACAGACTTACCTATATACACATCTGTAAAGTTATAACAAATTTTAACTCACATA